>QNTS01005971.1:20023-58801 GCA_003317085.1 Hucho hucho
AGAGAGAGAGAGAGGGAGAGACAAACACAGCTCTATACTGTAGAGAGAGAGGGAGAGACAAACACAGCTCTATACTGTAGAGAGAGAGAGGGAGAGACAAACACAGCTCTATACTGTAGAGAGAGAGAGAGGGAGAGACAAACACAGCTCTATACTGTAAAAAGAGAGAGATGGGGTGACAAACACAGCTCTATACTGTAGAGAGAGAGGGAGAGACATGCACATAGCTCATTCACACTGGCTCACTCTGGCCCAAATGGACCCCCTTTTCCCTACTGGGCCTGGTCGAAAGTAGCACACTATATAGGGAATAGAGTGGCATTTGGGATGCACACATAGTGTGGCCCAAATACATCTAATTAACAGGGTTTTCATGAACCCCGTCCAATATCACCTCTTTAAAACATATAGTATTTTAGACCGCATGAATCGTTGAACAGTCGTCTCAGTGTGTCACCTCACTGGAGTCAGTGAGTAGTGTTGTTGTTCTATTGAGGAAATCAGTTCGTTTGAATCCCTTGTGTTCACCAACACATTTCTGTGAAACTGTTTAAATATACCAGCAGCTGCTGTACAACAGTATGTCTCTGTTACCAGCTCGTTTAAAGGAGGAACAAGGACTTTAACGTACAGGCTTGTGGGTTAATACCTGGACTTTAGGTTTATGTTCATCTCTTGAGGAATAGATGCTCCAAATTTCAACTAATTTGAGGCACTAACATTTGATATAGAGGGAACTTTATGTTATGATAAGGAGCAATATGGAGTGTGAGGATTTCTTTGTTTTGGTACGTCTGCACCTCGTCAACTATTTGGGTGTGTCTCCAGCTCCTCTACTATGACTGCGTTTAGACAGGCATCCCAATTCGGTTATTTTTTTCCCCCCCGCTAATCTGTCTTTTGACCAATCACATAGATCTTTTCACATCAGCTATAGTTCAGAGCTGATCTGATTGGTCCAAAGACCAATTAGTGAAAAAAAAGATCAGAATTGGGCTGCCTGTCTTAAGGCAGCCTATTTGTCCTTAGGACGGATGAAAACAGATTAACACCATCAGTAGCTAGGCTATACCCAGTAGTAACCCGGAAGCCATTTCGTAATCCTCATCATGTTTTCGCTGTGCCAGCCACATCTTCATCACTAAGCCGTGCCACAGCTGTCATTAGCAATTATCACGCCTTTTTGCTAATTGCATGCAGACACCAATGACCTATTTACACCATATTTATAATTATTACTCCCCAAAACAATGTGTGAATTTACACGTGATGATAGGGGTGGAAGGAGAGGCCAGGGACGATAAATGTTGACTATATGTAAATAATATCTATAAAATGTTGATTTATTCAAATGTATCATTATATTTATTCAAATGTAGCATTTTATTTGCACTAAATGCCTTTTGAACTTTCTTGTGACCCAATAAATAACTGGCCTTTGCTCACCAGTGGGTTTGTTTAATTCACAAAGTGGTCATTTGGTGGGCTTTTTCCCCACAAATGCCCTCCAAACATAAAGTCACGTCCACTGCTGTGTATGGTCGGCACTATTAATATTTCAGGGAGTGGGTTACATCAGCTAAGTGACATGGCCACAATGAGAGAAGCTTGCAGTCTGAATTAAAGATTCTCTGTACAAACGAACGAAGGCTGTGGCAACCACATTAGATTAGCCACAAACCCTAATCTGTCACTTAGCTGGCCCATAGCGTAGCATGGCCAGGCTGGCTGTTGGAGTTGATGTAAACTGGGGATGTGTCCCAAATGGCACGTGATTCCCTATATAGTGCACTTCTTTTGACCAAATCCCTATGGACCCTGGTCAAAAGTAGTGCACTACAAAGGGAACAGGGTGACATTTGGGACGTAAGCTGGGCCTGTCTGGGCTGGGGCAGGGCTGGGAAGGTAATGGGGATTCATTGATCCACTGGTCTTTCTGCTGATTGAGTTAGATAATTAAAAAGCCTTTTGTATCAGTTCCATTAAGGATTGTTTGTGTTGTTCTTTTTTTGTTCTTGTTCTCTTGTTGTGGTAGACCAGAGTTCCAGAGAGCTTCTCTCTGATTTTACTTTCATTTGCTTTTATTTTTCCCCCATTGTTTCACAGTATTTGCCCCCCTTTTTGGGGTTTGTCTGCATAGATTACATGGCATGTGTACTTTAAAATAAAATATATATATACAGTATATCAGAGTTGATGAAATATTGTGAATATCTGAGGACACAAGGATCTGAAATTGTCCCAAAAATATTATTGAGGATTGCATCTACACTCTTAGAGTGTAGATGCAAAGGTGCTATCTAGAACCTACAATGGTTCTTCGGCTGTCCTCATAGGAGAAGCCTTTGAAGAACCCTTTTGGGTTCCAGGTAGAACCCTTTTTGGTTCCATGAAGAATCCTTTCCACAGAAGGTTCTACTGTACATGAAACCAAAAAGGGTTCTCCTATGGGGATGGCCTAAGAACCCTTTTGGAACCCTTTTTTTCTAAGAGTGTACAGAGCAACCAGTTACTGTAGATTGGCATTGAGCATTAATACACCAACATCAAATAACTGGGAAATTAGACCTTCCGTGTAGGAAACAGGGTACAATAGAGAGCAGGAGGATCGAGACCCTCACAGTCACAAACAGGATCTAGGAGATACAGTACCAGTCAAACACTTTTAGAACACCTACTCATTCAAGGGGTTTTCTTTATTTTTACTATTTTCTACATTGTAAAATAATAGTGAAGACATCAAAACTATGAAAAAACACATGGAATCATGTAGTAACCAAAAAGTGTTAAACCATAGATTCTTCAAAGTAGCCACCCTTTGCAGCGTTGCACAGTCTTGGCATTCTCTCAACCAGCTTCACCTGGAATCCTTTTCCAACAGTCTTGAAGGAGTTCCCACATATGCTGAGCACTTGTTGGCTTCTTTTCCTTCACTCTGCGGTCCAACTCATCCCAAACCATCTCAACTGGGTTGACGTCGGGTGATTGTGGAGGCCAGGTCATCTGATGCAGCACTCCATCACTCTCCTTCTTGGTCAAATAGCCCTTACACAGCCTGGAGGTGTGTTGGGTCATTTTCCTGTTCATAAACAAATGGTAGTCCCACTAAGCACAAACCAGACAGGATGGCGTATCGCTGCAGAATGCTGTGGTAGCTATGCTGGTTAAGTGTGCCTTGAATTCTAATTAAGTCACAGACAGTGTCACCAGCAAACCACCCCCACACCATCCCACCTCCTCCTCCATGCTTCACGGTGGGAACCACACATGCGAAGATCATCCGTTCACCAACTCTGTGTCTTACAAGGACATGGCGGATGGAACCAAAAATCTCAAATTTGGACACATCAGACCAAAGGACAGATTTCCACCGGTCTAATGTCCATTACTTGTGTTTCTTGAAACAAGCAAGTCTCTTCTTCTCATTGGTGTCCTTAAGTAGTGGTTTATTTGCAGCAATTCAACCATGAAGGCCTGATTCACGCAGTCTCCTCTGAATAGTTGACATTGAGATTTGTCTGTTACTTGAACTCTGTGAAGGATTTATTTGGGCTGAAATCTGAGGTGCAGTTAACTTTAATGAACTTATCCTCTGCAGCAGAGGTAACTCTGGGTCTTCCTTTCATGTGGCGGTCCTCATGAGAGCCAGTTTCCTCATAGCGTTTGATGGTTTTTACGACTGCACTTGAAGAAATGTTTAAAGTTCTTGAAATGTTCCGTATTGACTGACCTTCATGTCTTAAAGTAATGATGGACTGTCGTTTATCTTTGCTTATTTGAGCTGTTCTTGCCATAATATGGACTTGGTCAATAGGGCTATGTTCTGTACACCACCCGTACCTTGTCACAACACAACTGATTGGCTCAAACGCATTAAGAAGGAAATAAATGAACTTTTAACAAGGCATACCTGTAAATTGAAATGCATTCCAAGTGACTACCTCATGAAGCTGGTTGAGAGAATGCCAAGTGTGCAAAGCTGTCATCAAGGCAAAGGGTGGCTACTTTGAAGAATCTCAAATATAAAATGCTTTTTTGGTTACTACATGATTCCATATGTGTTATTTCATAGTTTTGATGTCTTCACTATTATTCTACAATGTAGAAAATAATAAAAATAGAGAAAAAGCCTTGAATGAGTAGGTGTGTCCAAACTTTTGACTAGTACTGTATACCTACTATATACAGTTGAAGTCAGAGGTTTTACATACACTTAGATTGGAGTCATTAAAACTCGTTTTTCAACCACTCCACAAATTGCTTGTTAAGAAACTATAGTTTTGGCAAGTCGGTTAAGACATCGACTTTGTGCATGACACAAGTCATTTTTCTAACAATTGTTTACAGACAGATTATTTCACTTATAATTCACTGTATCACAATTCCAGTGGATCAGAAGTTTACATACACTAAGTTGACTGTGCCTTTAAACAGCTTGGAAAATTCCAGAAAATGATGTCATGGCTTTAGAAGCTTCTGATTGACATCATTTGAGTAAATTAGAGGTGTACCTGTGGATGTATTTCAATGCCTATCTTCAAACTCAGTGCCTCTTGACATCATGGGAAAATCAAAAGAAATCAGGCAAGACCTCAGAAAACCTCAGGGTGGCAGCATCATGTTGTGGGGGGTGCTTTGCTGCAGGAGGGACTGGTGCACTTCACAAAATAGATGGCATCATGAGGAAGGGAAAATTATGTGGATATTTTGAAGCAAAATCTCAAGACGTCAGTCAGGAAGTTAAAGCTTGGTCGCAAATGAGTCTTCCAAATGGACAATGACCCCAAGCATACTTCCAAAGTTGTGGCAAAATGGCTTAAGGACAACAAAGTCAAGGTATTAGAGTGGCCATCACAAAGCCCTGACCTCAATCCCATAGAAAATTTGTGGGCAGAACTGAAAAAGCGTGTGTGAGCAAGGAGGCCTACAAACCTGAGGAATGGGCCAAAATGTATCCAATTTATTGTGGGAAGCTTGTGGAAGGCTACCCGAAATGTTTGACCCAAGTTAAACAATTTAAAGGCAATGCTACCAAATACTAATTGAGTGTATGTAAACTTCTGACCAACTGGGAATGTGATGAAAGAAATAAAAGCTGAAATAAATCATTCTCTTTACTATTATTCTGACATTTCACATTCTTAAAATAAAGTGGTGATCCTAACTGACCTAAGACAGGGAATTTTTACTAGGATTAAATGTTAGGAATTGTGAAAAACTGAGTTTAAATGTATTTGGCTAAGGTGTATGTAAACTTCTGACTTCAACTATATATATATATATATATATATATATATATGAGTTAGGCAGCTCCAAAATGTATTTGTTTCAGCATAGCTCAGTGCTTTCTGTTTTGGTGGAAAATACGGAGCGTAGGAGTTGGTAATGCTCTCTAGTTGCGCAATGATTGGCTCAGTGTTCTGTCACTCATGGGGACACTACATCACCGCAAAATCTATGGGGAGGGCTCGAAAATTCAAGCCCCTTGGGTGCTGCCATAGAGTTACATTAGAAGTGCCCATCCAAGAAGGCTCAAGGTCGTTGGCCACAGACAAAATGACATCAAATGACGTTATATCTACACTAGCTTTGATTGGACTGATCATGTCAACATCATACTTTCAAAACCTAATCTAGCAAGCTAGTAGTCATCATCATGAATGAAGTCGACAATCTACTAGCAAATACTTTTTTAATCCTTGTCATATGAAGAGAAATTATGAAGAGAAATCTTAGATAACACGTATAGCGGTGCTCATCAGCCATTGGACATAAACAAGAAGTTGGAAATTGCTAATTCAACAATGAGTGGTCAATAATCACCAGCCTGCTATTCAGTGGAGTGGGTGTGTGGTCCAAGTCTGTGTTTAATGGTCTCTTTCCCAAGCTTAAAAGGATAAACATTCAACATTGGCCATGCTGTCAATCTTTCAAAACAACTGAAAAACTCAGAATTTAAGACAAATGGGAACTCGAAAAAAAATGAGCTCCGACTTGGAAAATATGTTTTGAACGGTTATCCAACTCAGAATTCCAAGTCGGGGAACTCAAGCCTCTTTCTAGAGTTCTGACCTGAAGACCACTGACGTCATGTTTCAACCTTGTTTTTTTCAGAGTTCCCAGCTTTCTTGAAAGCACCATAAATCCAGAGAATGACAGACTTTGATGACAAAGTTTGATAACAAAATTTGCCCATGAAGGACCGCCACGCCACCTTCCTGTTCAAGTGAGCACAGCTCAAAAATGTGAGTCCAAAAATGTCTTGAATGCTGCTGCATAAATGATGTAATATGCCAGGGAGATATGTATACTGTAGCAAAGAAAGTAATACTAAGTGTATGTTGTGTAGTAAGCTGTTAGTAGCCCATGTGCCTCACCCTAATAATTTGGTCCCTTTCCCCTCATAACTGAGCCTACGGTTCTGACTTGGTGGTGCATATGTAGCCTATAGCCTGCTTTAGAGAAATGTCATTATCGAGCTTTCATTGTCTGCCTATATGCCCCCTTTATTTATCCTACAGTTCTGACTTGGTGTACAGGGAGAATACTGTAAGAAAGGCCCATGTTCTGAATTCTGTCGCTGTACATTTCAAAAGTGCTGAACAAATAGTTATATTGACTACGTCCATCCTAGCTCGCTCATTAATGTCTTAATCGAAATTACGGATTGCCTCTTATCGTCCCCTTATTCCATAGTTTTTACATCTCAATTGTCAGTAGAAACCACATTTGTTTAAGCAAGTCAGCCATATTAGCTATGTTTTTTTTAGTCAGTAAACGAGGCTGATTGAACTGTTTTGCTGCCAGACCCTCTGTAGTGCCTTACGGTTGGATGCCAAGCAGTTGCCATACCAAGCGGTGTTGCAGCCAGTCAAGATGCTCTCGATGGTGCAGCTGTATAACTTTTTGAGGATCTAAGGGCCTATGCCAAATCTTTTCAGCCTCCTGAGGTGGGAAGAGGTGTTGTCGTGCCCTCTTCACAACTGTGTTAGTGTGTTTGGACCATGATCATTCAAATGTATTTATAAAGCCCTTTTCACATCAGCAGATGTCACAAAGTGCTTACACAGAAACCCAGCCTAAAACCCCAAAGAGCAAGCAATGCAGATGTAGAAGCACGTGGCTCCCTAGAATGTATTTATTTATTATTGTTTGTTTACATTTATTTCACCTTTATTTAACCAGGTAGGCCAGTTGAGATCAAGTTCTCATTTACAACTGCGACCTGGCCAAGATAAAGCAAAGCAGTGTGACAAAAACAACAACACAGAGTTACACATAAACAAACGTACGGTCAATAACACAATAGAAAAGTCTATGTACGGTGTAAATGTAGAAGAGTAGGGAGGTAGGCAATAAATAGGCCATGGAGGCGAAATAATTACAATTTAGCATTAACACTGGAGTGATAGATGTGCAGATTATGATGTGCAAGTAGAGATACTGGGGTGCAAAAGAAATACAGGAACCTAGGAAGAAACCTAGAGAGGAACCAGGCTCTGAGGGCGGGACAGTCTTCTTCTGAGATTATAAGAGTACATGGCCATTAAGGCCAGATCGTTCTTCAAGACGTTCAAATGTTCATAGATGACCAGCAGAGTCAAATAATGATCACAGTAGTTATAGTGTGCAACAGGTCAGTACCTCAGGAGTAAATGTCAGTTGGCTTTTCATAGCCGAGAGATATGAGAGAAAGAGAGAGAGAGACAAAGGGTGAGAGAGAGTGACAAAGGGAGAGAGAGAGAGAGAGAGTCACAAAGGGAGAGAGAGAGAGAGAAAGAGACAAAGGGTGAGAGAGAGAGAGAGAGAGAGAGAGAGAGAGACAAAGGGTGAGAGAGAGAGAGAGAGAGTCACAAAGGGAGAGAGAGAGAGAGAGAGAGAGAGTCACAAAGGGAGAGAGAGAACTGGACTTGGGACGGCCAGGTAGTCCTGAGGCATGGACATTGTGTTTCCGAATGACATCACCAAGAGGTAGCATATATAGTGAAAACAATAGTGGTCCTAAAATGGAACCTTGAGGAAAACCGAAACTTACCATTGATTTGTCAGAGGATAAACCATCCACAGATGAACTGATATCTTTCCGACAGATCTAAACCAGGCAAGAACTTGTCACCGTAGACCAGTGGTCACCAAGTGGTCGATCAAGATCGACTAGTCGATCACCAAACATTTCTGTAAAAACCCAACAATAAAGCCTTGTGTTACTATTTTTTTTTATTCGTGGTAGGTGCTCTTAATTTAACAGCCCTAGCGCCGGGAAGGCAAAGTGTTCCTATTTTGAACAATTTAATTTGTCTGGAGGTAGAAATCCACATGAAGTGCATCTATAGGCCTACTGCTGGCCAATCAGACATCACCGTGTTGGCACAGTTTCCTCAAGCTATAGACTGTAAAAAGAAGCCTAGAATGCACAGTAAATTTGATACTGTGAGAATTCAAAATTAATTTAAAATCATGACTAAAGAGAGACTCAAAGAATACAGCAAAGAGCGGCTGTTTTTATGAGTAAGTTCATGTTTAAATTGTTATTGTAGCAATATCAACACTTTTATAAGCCATCAAATTCTACAACCAGCACTGCAACTGTAATGAATGAGTATAGCAAAGTGTTCCAATAAACTTGCATTGTTATTATAAGCGGCTTGTGTCTAGGAATATTTCACTTTCTCTGGTCATAGGAGTAGCAACATGAATTGGTGCATGAGGCAGAAATAATGCAGTGCAACTTAAGTTTCGCCATCAGCTGGAAGACTTTTCCCCCTTTTCTATAGCGGAGGGAGGGGGAGGGAGGGGGAGACGAGGGATGGTGAGTCAGACTGACCATCAGATGCAGGCCATCAGTCCAGTAATAAAGCGAATGATTATGCTTACTTAGCTGTGCCTCTCAAGTAACATAACAAATTATATATTACCAGTGTGATCATATACTATTTAAAAAAATATATATAATTTCTAAATGGCCTGAGAAGAACAGCATTGGCAGGGCAATTCAAGCAAAGCCAATAAGCAATGATAATATATTAGGCTTATAGCCTACTGCACAAACCTGCAGCCATGTGAATGTTTACCTGTTTAAAGGTCTTATTTACATCGGCTATGGAGAGCGCGATCACACAGTCATCTGGAACAGTTGGTGCTCTCATGCATGGTTCAGTGTTGCTGTCCTCGAAGCGAGCATAGAAGGCATTTAGCTTGTCTGGTAGGCTTGCGTCTACCGGGCAGCTTTGTACTTCCTCCCACCGCTCCAACTGTCCTCTACTGTCACTGGAAGCCTCCCAGCAGCAGCCCCCTTGTCTCGCCAGGCCTCTCCTCCACTCCTTAGTGGTGTCTGTCTGCGGCGGGCGACGCTACAAATAGCCATGCTGAGCTCATTAACAGATGAGGTGTTTCAATGAATCTGTGTGGTTAGAAGCAGCTACACAGTGTAGGCTACAGCCTGATATTGTTCCTCCAGGATGGCAATTACAGCTGATTGACGTGTTGGGCACATGGGGGGTGGGGGAGGGGTGGGAGGGCTGGAGCCATTGGTCGGTGCCTGTGGAGGGGTCCACATGAAGGACAAAATGATCTTCCCTTCAGTGTCTCTGTCTCTGGCTATGGGTGGGTGCTAACTATATGACTGGTTGCATAGGGTTCTGCCACTCTCATCAATTTAATCGCCTGTCCGTCTGTATCAACTGTAGAGTAGAGGGTCTGCACTAAAGCTCATGGAGGTCATTAACCCTGCTGTCCAACAGAAACAAACTATTAAAAACGTGTGGTATTTGTTATTCCTGAAATGATATTCATAGCACAAGTTATACAGTTACTGTACGAGAATGCAGCACAACACAGAAACTATTCTAGTGTGACATTCTGAAGCCGTGAGGCCGAACCCACAATAACGTTCAGACCCTGTATAGCTCAAACAAACTAGTAACAGAGAGAGGGCATTGAGATTCCTAGCCCGGCAGCTTGGTAGTGGCAGGCAGGTTTCATCTGGTTGCGGTGTTAATTAGTGGTCCTATTCTCTGGTTGTCTCTACTCTCTCAGCCTGGCCTGGACCCAGTGTTAATTAGTGGTCCTATATCCTGGTTGCCTCTACTCTCTCAGCCTGGCCTGGACCCTGTGTTAATTAGTAGTCCTATACCCTGGTTGTGTCTACTCTCTTTGCCTGGCCTGGACCCTGTGGCACCTGGTATAAGGGCCTTCATGTCCTTATTATAGCTGGTCCTCCACTTTTGATCAGGGCTCCCTTAGCCTCTCTAGAGCTCGTCGTCAGGACTGCTAATCAAATAAAAAGGCCCTTTTAAATGGATGTTGTGTGTAATTTTACTTTCAGCCTGCCTGCCTGGCTGTTTGGTCGCCCTCTGTTTGAAAGAGAAACATTGTTAGGTCCCAGTGCTTAGATGACGGAGTGAGTCCTCGTCTTCCAAAGCAAGGGTGTTTGATGTATGCTCAGATTTGTAGCTCTTGGTTTAATTTCACAACATCAAACAAGCCATCAGTAGAAGCAAGTGAATATAAAATTTTTTGAATCTTCCTCCTTCTGCATATGCTCTGTCGATTGACTGAGAAGCCTTCTGATCACACAGTTTTCCAAAAGGGGGTAATAGATGGAATCAACAGAAAACTTTAGTGTGTTTTCTAACGTACACTTAACGATTCACATTTTCAACACACGTCTCTCTCATGTCGCGTTCAACCTATCTTGACATATTTTGTAAAGGAAGGTGAAGAACCAGCCAGGCATTGCTAAAAATGTTAAAGCTAAGTTGCTTCTGTTTGCAGAGCTAAGAGCTGAAGGACTCTGCTGGAGGTTGACTACAGTGTGTGTGTGTGTGTGTGTGTGTGTGTGTGTGTGTGTGTGTGTGTGTGTGTGTGTGTGTGTGTGTGTGTGTGTGTGTGTGTGTGTGTGTGTGTGTGTGTGTGTGTGTGTGTGTGTGTGTGTGTGTGTGTGTGTGAGTGGGGAACGGTTCTGTGTAAATGGAGAGTTTCCGTACTGCTAGGAGTTTGTCTCATGGTAGTTCCTGTGGTGTGTTTGAATGAGGGTTGACTACAGGGATGACTGGTAAAGCTGCAGCCAGCCCGGTACAATGACACAGTTAGACCTTTCTGAGGAAGGCCCATTTCGATGTAGTGGTTTGTAGCAACAGAAGGGCCACAGGCTGTATAGGAGATGGCAGACACCAAGTTGTCCTTCTAGCAAAGCCTTGTTATTGGATGGTATAACCATAGATATTTTGGCACCATTATGGATGCAATGTTTCCCATATTACAGGTTTTTACAAAGCAGTTGAAATAAATTAGGCCTGGCCATTACAGATGTCTCAGGGAGAAGCACAGCATTCTACCTCACATCCTGTCACAGGGTGTTTTGTGTATGTGTAAGTTAGCAAGGCTCTTTCAACGGGAAGGAGCACTGTGTGATTTTGAGACCAGTGGGAGACACTGTAAAAGAGGCACACAGCACGCTGATTCTCCAGAGAACTTCCCAAAGTGCAGGAAAATTGTGACAATCATTGGAAGGACAATGAGAGACCCTGTGTTCTCTCTTGCTCAGTTGCGAGAGGGAGGCCAGGATGTCATGCTTGTTTGAGAGGGAGAGAAGGTGGTTCTGTTTTTATATTTTGTACCTGGTGAACATGTAGCAAATCTGAAATGTTACTATATATTTGAGTATAAAATGAATTTCCAACCGTATATTGTTGGTGCTTCATTTGTTTTGGTGATGTTTTATTCTATAGCTGCAGTAAATAGGACCGTTTTTCAGTACACATTCATCAGGACAGAAGAATGAAACATGATTTAACGTTATTTTTGAAGTAATCAATAACCAGTGTTTTGTGTTGCATCCCAAACGGAACCCTATCCCCTCATATTGTACTGCTTTTAACCAGGCACTGCGCTATAAAGAGAACAGGGTGTTATCTAGGATACAACTAAGGTCACGGTGGAGCTTGGTAGAGCTTGGTAGAGCATGGAGCTTGGTGGAGCACAGTGGAGCTTGGTAGAGCATGGAGCTTGGTGGAGCTTGATGGAGCACGGTGGAGCTTGGTGGAGCACGGTGGAGCTTGGTGGAGCACGGTGGAGCTTGGTAGAGCATGAAGCTTGGTGGAACTTGGTAGAGCACGGTGGAGCTTGGTAGAGCTTGGTGGAGCACAGTGGAGCTTGGTAGAGCTTGGTAGAGCCTGGTGGAGCTTGCAGCGCCAGGGTTGTGGGTTCGTTTCCCAGAGGGGGGGGGGTCAGTATGAAAAAACATATTATAATTGTATGCACTCACTGCTGTAAGTTGCTCTGGATAAGAGTGTCTGCTAAATTAATAAAATGTAAAAATGTGTACCAGCTCAACAAGCCAGGCTAGAGACATTACAGTACCTATCTACTAACAGCAGGTGGCACAGGGTGCTGTTGTTTCCCCTTTGTTTTTTTGAGTTGTGTGCTCTGATGGTTCACAGGCATGAGAGAGACAGTGGGGGAGCTGGACATGAGACAGGTTATTTCCAGCACATTCATACTGACGTGAACACGAAATGTAAGACTGGAATTCCATAAGGCCAGTCCAACTACTGTTTGAGATCATTTTAGGGCAGATGGTGTTAACAAGCCACAACCTTACTGTATTTTGTTTAAATCAAAACACACATTTAGCCTAGTGGCACGCGTGCTGTTAAGTTATGGCCACATGTTCATTTTTTATTTTATTATTCAGCACAATCAGCCTAAAATCTCATAATAAATGAACTGGTGTTTTCAGTGACATTAAACCATGCTATAATATTCAATATTTTAGGCCTATGCAGAATTATTATATATATATTTCTTTACCTTTATTTAACCTGTATTTTACCTTTATTTAACCTGTATTTTACCTTTATTTAACTAGGTAAGTCAGTTAAGAACAAATTCTTATTTACAATGACGGCCTACCCCGGCCAAACCCGGACGACGCTGGGCCAACTGTGCACCGCCCTATGGGACTCCCAATCACGGTGTGATACAGCTTGGATTCGAACCAGGGACTGTAGTGACGCCTCTTGAATAAATAATACATAATCATTAAGTGATCTTGCAAGACATTGATTCAGCTTTGATCTAAACTTTGTTAAACAAGCAACATTTTCAGAGAATTTAAGTACCGTAACATCACCCTGGTGTACACCCCGGAAGCACTACACCCCTGCTGAAAACTGAGGCACAGTGAGGCTCATTGTGTCATATAGAGGCCATACACAGTCATATTGACAGAATAGTCTGTTCCACCGGATTCATCATGAAACATATGAAATGATAGAAGTGGACATATTTCCATCCAGGGGTTGAGGTCCATTAACCAAGAAATTGAGCATGTACTTGAATTGCTCATTCCAAAAATGAGAAAAACAAGGCCTTTTTTGTTTAGAGTGGAAAAGTGGATTCTCCAGTTGAAACATGTGAGGGACTATTTGTTTGTACACTAATGTGTCGTTGCTACAATTTGATTTCAACCACAGCTAATGTTTCTTAATGCCTGAACCCTTTTAAAGCCTCAAAATAGCACCTCCACAAGCACATATACACTCTCTCAGAGGCTAGATTCACTGATGCTGAGAAACATTACATGTGGGGATATTGTCCTCATCTGTCACAGATTGACCTCAGAAAATACACTATTTAAATACACTATTTAAATACACTATTAAGTGCAACGTGTGAAAAAGAAAATTATAAAACCTTTAGAGGTTTTTCCAGTTCTTCTGTGATCCCCTGCTATGCTGCATTGTGTGTGTACGCTTGCCCGTGTTCCTTCTGTTACCCTTGCTACCATCACATTTAAAGTGTCCTGCTGGTCTAAGTGGTCACCCTGTCACCAGTTCTGAAGGGGCATGATAATATCTGGTATTACTGGCACTCAGCGCCGCCGTAAAGAGGACAGATTTGTTTCTATATTAAGGGTTATTCTGCAAACCTTAGCATCGTGGCCGTCTCCTCAGCTACAGGGACTCAGATGATGCCCTTTTGGAACAGAAATGTGATGTGGCGTAATCAACTTTAGTCTTTGGCTTCCTTCTGATATACAAAGTATATTTAAACAGGGAGGAAAGGGAAGACCAACAGTGTTGTTTGAACATACACGGTTCATTAGCAAACAACAAACAAACAACAAACAAACAAACAAACAAACAAACGTTCAGATGGGTTGGAGATTGATTTTCAAGTGTGGTGGGTTTTACACACTGTTATGCATCCCTGATTATTCCGGATAAAAATAAAAGAAATATTTAAAAAAGTTGTGTTGTTATTGTTTAACATCTGAAATCATTCTGATTGGACTTATACGTGGTTCCGTCTCACTGTGTAATAAGAGATACACTTTGTTGGTCCAACATCATGAAGACACTGATAGTTTCCTTTAAACACTAACAGTTCTTGTACTGTCAATGAATTTGAACTTCTGAGAAACAAAGACATAGTTAAGAGAACAGAACAGGCCTGTGTGTGTGTGTGTGTGTGTGTGTGTGTGTGTGTGTGTGTGTGTGTGTGTGTGTGTGTGTGTGTGTGTGTGTGTGTGTGTGTGTGTGTGTGTGTGTGTGTGTGTGTGTGTGTGTGTGTGTGTGTGTGTGTGTGTAGAACAGATTTTCCTGATGATTCTGCCTTGGGGCTCCCGAGTGTAGCAGCTGTCTAAGGCACTGCATCGCAGTGCTACAGGTGTCACTACAGACACTGGTTCGATCCCGGGCTGTATCACAACAGGCCGTGATCGGAAGTCCCATAGGGCGGCGCACAATTGTCACAGCGTTGTCCGGGTTAGGCGAGGGTTTGGCCGGTTTAGGCCGTCATTGTGAATAATAACTGACTTGCCTAGTTAAATAAAGGTTAAATAAAAAGAAAAAAATTAGAAGTGTCACAGTTCCTTGTGACAGACGTGCTCCCTGAGACACTCGTTTTGATGTTCTATGTTGTTACATTTTTGTGAGATGACAAAACCAAACCAGTACAACCACATGGAAAAATAAAAATAGATTTGTAGATGTTGTGTAACTAATAACATTCCTTGTTGTGCTTTCATGAAAACGATAAGAAAATGTTTCTAAACAGGGTTAGAAAAGAGTCACATCTGGTTTGGTTATGAGGTTAGAATAAGATTAAACTAAACTAAAATAAGAAACTGTGCCATGAAACAAAGATAAATGATATAAAGGATGATAGTAAAAAGCTTTGGAGCATGTTAAATTACATATTGGGCAAAAAGGCAAACTCAGCTCCATCCTTCATTTAATCAGATGGCTCATTAATCACAAAACGCTCTGATATTGCCAACTACTTTAATAACTTTTTCATTGGCAAGATTAGCAAACTTAGTCATGACCTGCCAACAACAAACGCTGAACCTTCATATCCATGCATTCGGAAAGTATTCAGACCCCTTGACTTTTTCCACATTTTGTTACGTTACAGCCTTATTCTAAAATGTATGATATTGTTTTTTCCCCTCATCAATCTACACACAATACCCCATAATTACAAAGAAAAAAACGTATTTTAGAAATGTTTGCAAATATATTAAACATAATAAAAAGAAAATATCACATTTACATAAGTTCTCAGACCCTTTACTCAGTACTTTGTTGAAGCACCTTTGGCAGCGATTACAGCCTCGAGTCTTCTTGGGTATGATGCTACAAGCATGGCACACCTGTATTTTGGGAGTTTCTCCCATTCTTCTCTGCAGTTCCTCTCAAGCTCTGTCAGGTTGGATGGGGAGCGTCACTGCACAGCTATTTTCAGGTCTCTCCAGAGATGTTGAATCGGGTTCAAGTCGGGGCTCTTGCTGGGCCACTCAAGGACATTCAGAGACTTGACCCGTTGTCACTCCTGCGTTGTCTGGCTGTGTGCATAGGGTCATTGGAAGGTGAACCTTCGCCCCAGTCTAAGGTCCTGAGCGCTCTGGAGCAGGTTTTCATTAAGAATCTCTCTGTACTTTTTTCCGTTAATCTTTCCCTCGATCCTGACTAGTCTCCCAGTCCCTGCCACTGAAAAACATCCCCACAGCATGATGCTGCCACCACCATACTTCACCGTAGGGATGGTGCCAAGTTTCGTACAGACGGCATTCGGGTGAAATAATTCAATCTTGGTTTCATCAGACCAGAGAATCTTGTTTCTCATGGTCTGAGAGTCTTTAGGTGCCTTTTGGCAAACTCCAAATGGAGGAGTGGCTTCCGTATGGCCACTCTACCATAAAGGCCTGATTGGTGGAGTACTACAGAGATGGTTGTCCTTCTGGATAGTTCTCCTATCTCCACAGAGGAACTCTGGAGCTCTGTCAGAGTGACCATCGGGTTCTTGGTCACCTCCCTGATCAAGGCCCTTCTCCCCCGATTGCTCAGTTTGACCGGACGGCCAGCTCTAGGAAGAGTCTTGGTGGTTCCAAACTTCTTCCATTTAAGAATGATGTAGGCTATTCCTCATAGCTGTACCTCGACACAATCCTGTCTCAGAGCTCTACCGACAATTCCTTTGACCTCATGGCTTGGTTTTTGTTCTGACATGCACTGTCAACTGTGGGACCTTTATATAGACAGGTCTGTGCCTTTCCAAATCATGTCCAATTAATTGAATCTACCACAGGTGGACTCCAATCAAGTTGTAGAAACATCTCAAGGATGATCAATGGAAACAGGATGTACCTGAGCTCAATTTTGAGTCTCATAGCAAAAGGTCTGAATATTTATGTAAATAAGGTATTTCTGTTTTTTATTTTTAATGAATGTGCAAACATTTCTAAAAAACAGATTTTGATTTGTTATTATGGGGTATTGTGTGTAGATTGATGAGGAAGAAAAACAATGTAGTCCATTTTAGAAATAAGGTTGTAACGTAACAAAATGTGGAAAATTCAAGGGGTCTGAATACTTTCCGAATGCAATGTAACTGACCAAATTATGAAAGACATGCATTATCATTTTAAATTCTGTAAAGTGTGGAAGAGGTGAAATACTATGATTTTCTATCCATAATTCAGGATGTCTTGCACTAGGAAGTTAATTCCATAGCTATTAACAGGAAGTCTCACACCAGGAAGTCAATTCCAGAGCTATTACCAGGAAGTCTCACACCAGGAAGTAATTTAATAATGAACTCAACAACCGTTTACGTTGTCTCCTCTTTGTGTCGCTAATGGAAACAAAGAAATCTTAGGCATTCAAAACCCTGTCTGATGGAACCATAACAGTGAAAACACTTTCAGTCATTTAATCACAATTGTATTTTTTAAAGCCAACTGCTAGTGTGTCCTGGATGTGTGGTTAATGGCCCACAAGCAATAAGCAACTGTTTAAGTACATAATATCGTATCAACATTTTAAATAGAGCTACTATTTCCTCTCTCTCTCTCTCTCTGCTTCCTCTATCTGGATTAGTTGTGTGATGTTTTCTGACGGTGTCGTTGTTAGAGTGTCGTTGTTAGGGTGTCGTTGTTAGGGATACCCCATTAGCTTGTCTGTCATCTTATTTTCCCCCGGTACTCCGCCGAGCACCCTTATATTTCATAATTTGTTTTGCTATCAGAGCTGATTTGTAAATGCGCACATTCTAATTAGCCATAGCTACAGTTTTCTAATCTATTAAATATTAAATAATTCTTGTGGTGGAGGGAGTCTTTTCCTCCACATCGTTTCCCCAGACAGAACATAGTTTATGCTATGCACATTCATCTGTAGCCCTTTCAGTTGTCAGCACTTTTTAAACATTCTCGCTTTTATAGCAAAGAAACATTTACCCTTGTTTGTTTTCCCGTCTCCAGACGTCATTAACTTGATCTTTATGTATCTCAGATCTCTGGTGTTTTGTTTGGGTTCTCAATAACAGCTTCACAGTCTGCTGGGCTTCAATAGCTTCAGTAGAACACTGCTATGTTAAACTTCATTAAGAGTCTGGTCTAATATCAGCGGTGACCAGTTAGTACAAAGGATGTCTCGCATTTCCTCTGAAGTCACTTTGCAGCTCAACACAGTCTGGTTTCATTGGGCAGCAAAAACACATGAGGAATAGTCTGGTTTCATTGGACAGCAAAAACACATGAGGAATAGTCTGGTTTCATTGGGCAGCTCAACACGTGAGGAATAGTCTGGTTTCATTGGTCAGCTCAACACATGAGGAATAGTCTGGTTTCATTGGACAGCAAAAACACATGAGGAATAGTCTGGTTTCATTGAACAGCTCAACACATGAGGAATAGTGTGGTTTCATTGAACAGCAAAAACACATGAGGAATAGTCTGGTTTCATTGAACAGCAAAAACACATGAGGAATAGTCTGGTTTCATTGGACAGCAAAAACACATGAGGAATAGTCTGGTTTCATTGAACAGCAAAAACACATGAGGAATAGTCTGGTTTCATTGAACAGCAAAAACACATGAGGAATAGTCTGGTTTCATTGGGCAGCTCAACACATGAGGAATAGTCTGGTTTCATTGGACAGCGTATGGAAAAGGCTCTGTAGACAGAGATTACATAGAGAACATGAGGTTGTTGTTGTTGATGTTGTTGTTGTTGTCCTACAATTATCCAAGTCAGGAAATGTGTAAGTGTTTGGAGATGTATTTGACCCTCTGAATTGGCGTGTAGATGTAATGTTTCGAACTATCAATTTTTCTGTACTGAGTACCGGCTCCTCAAATGTTCTACTGCTTGAGCACTGGTAACTATAGAATATTGGCTCTAAAACATGATGAGTACTGGCACCTAAATACAAAGAGTACTGTCACAAGAGTGTGGTCACCTATTTCAGTTCACTTTGAGAACTGTCTCATGCTCAACCAAAGAAATCCCCCCATATCTTAGGTTTGGTCTCCTTCTCACTCTAATCTACGTACATCAACAGCGGAATTATTATACGACCGTTGCCTGCAAATTGGATTTGATTTGAAACGCTCTCGAATATGTCACTCTGAAATGGCAAACATTTATTGAACGCCCATTTATCCGGAGTGAACTTCAGTCTAATTAAGTTTCTAGAAACACATCCATCAAGCTATTGAGGCAGTTAATTTGCTGCTACCGCCTGGATCACAACTCCCTCACAGAGCGTAGAAACACACATTCACCACTTTCAGCTTTCTGCCACGTCTCCAACGCAGAGCAACACACATTCTCAGTTTCTGCCGTATCTCTCCAACAACACAATCACACACTCACCACGTTTCAGCCAAATTTCAACCCAATCTCTAGCACACAATCACACTCACCAAGTTTCAGCTCAGTCTCCAAACACCGTGCTCCCCTGCTTGGGTACAGCTGGTACAGGATTGGTGTTCAGTCTGTTGTCTTATTAAAAAAATATGGTCATTGTGTACATACAGTCACCTCCAAAATTATTGGCATCCTTGATAAAGATGAGCAAATGAAGATTGTATGAAATAAATGATACAAACACTGAGCTATATTTTATGCTAAATTGTTTTGAAAAATATGCTATTTTATACTAATACAGTTGCTTAGATAAAGAGACTTTGTCAAGTACAAAAAAAAGATAGGTTTCATAATTATTGGTACCCTTATTTTTTAATACCCTCCTCTTACGAGGATAACAAATCTGAGCCTTTTTCAAAAAATATTTTATGCGATTGGAGAACACATTGGGAGGGATCTTAGACCATTCCTCCATACAGAATCCTACCAGATCCTTGATATCCTTCGGTCTGCCCTTGTGAACTGCCCTCTTCAATTCAAACCACAGGTTTTCAATGGGGTTCAAGTCCAGAGACTGAGACGGGCCGTTGCAAAATGTTGATTTTGTGGTCAATTATCCATTTCTTTCTGGATCTTTATGTGTGCTTGGGGTTATTGTCTTGCTGGAAGATCCACTCTTGGCCACGTTTCAGCCTCCTGACAGAGGCAACCAGACAGGTTTTTGGCTAAAATGTCCTGGTAGATAGAGTTCATGATGCTATTGATCCTTAACAAGGGTCCTCGGACCAGTGGAAGCCAAACAGTCCCATAACATCAAAGCTCCACCACCATATTTTACAGTAGGTATGAGGTTATATTCTGCATATGCGTTATTCTTTCAACACCAAACCCCCCGTTGGTGTGCGTGGTCATGTCATTTGACCATAGCACCGCTTCCAATCCAAGTGCCATAATTTTGTTGTTTGCTCTCAATAAAGGCTTTTTTTTCTGCCAACCCTTCCAAAGAACCTATTGGCATAGAGGTGGCTTCTAATTGTAGATTTGGAGACCTCAAGATGCACATTTCTGTAATTCTCCAACTTTGGACCTTGGATTTTTCTTTCCCTTCCCAACCATCTTCCTCACTGTGCGTGGGGATACACTTGTGTCCAGTACCAGTGGTTTTAAGCATCTTAATAGTTGCCTAATAGTGGTTAGTGGTATATTTTGCCTGATTTATGAATGTCTCTCTTCGTTTGTGAGTTCTGTGCCTTTTCCCATGGTGATGGATGGCAAAGGCCTTTTCTTGTTTGGGTAAAAGACTGTCCTCCGTCCTCTCTCCTCCGTCCTTTCTCCTCCGTGACCTGGAAACCAATATGTGGTTGAGTAGTCGAGGAGTGTGTCAATTCGTTAGTAGGGAAACGGAAGACGGTCCTCCCCTCCTCGATAGCCTCCTTTTGGAGAGGAAGCCAAAAAAAAATTGAAATCTGCCACATCCGCTTTGAATCAGCTGTTGTTTTGTCAGAGGAGAAAAACATGCACACATTTAAAAACTGTATGCTACTTCAAATCAAATCAATTGGTAAATTGGTCACATACTGTACACATGGTTAGCAGATGTTATTGTGAGTGTAGTGAAATGCTTATGCTTCTAGATCCGACAGTGCAGCAGTATTTCACAGGTAATATCTAACAATTCCACAACAAAATCTAATATCTAACAAATTCCACAACAAAACCTAATACACACAATTGAGTAAAGGAATGGGATAAGAATATATAAAATATATGGATGAGCAGTGACAGAGCGGCTAAGATGCAATAGATAGTAAAGAATAGATAGTGAAGGATACAGTATACATTATATACATATAAGATGAGTAATGGAGATATGTAAACATTCTTAAAGTGGCATTATTAAAGTGACTTGTGTTCCATTTATTAAAGTGGCCAATGATATCAAGTCTGTAGGTAGGCAGGTACAATGATACCTGTGCTAGTGGTGCCTGTTAAAACTTCTTAGGGAGCGGCAGCAGTGTTCAGAGTTTTGGAGAGTCTGGCCTGCCCAAAGTAAAATGCCTGGTACTCAGGCCCAGACACTAGGATATGCACATAATTAGTAATATTGGATAGAAAACACTCTGAAGTTTCTAAAACTGTTAAAATAATGTCTGTGAGTATAACAAAACTGATTTGGCAGGCGAAAACCTGAGGAAAATCCATCCGGGAAAATGTGATTCTGTGAGGTGCCTCTTTTACCATTGACTTGCTATAGGAAATGGTGGATTCCAGCTCCCAGGTTGCAGTACCTATGGCTTCCACTAGATGTCAACAGTCTGTCTTTAGACAAGGTTTTATGCATTTATCTAGAAAAATAGAGGAATAAGATAAGTTTTTCCAGGTGGAGGGAGGAAGTCACTTTTCTCTTTGGCACGCAGGACCGTGAGCGCGCGCCTCGGTTTTTTCCTTTTCTATCATCCAGGATATTATCCGTGTGAAATATTATCATTAATATACATATTAGTGTACCTAAGGATCGATTAGAAACGTTGTTTGATTTGTTTGGACAAAGTTTATAGGTATATTTTTAATGCTCTGTATGTCTTGTATAATGGACGAGTGGACTGTGGATTTTCTGAACAAAACGCGCCAACCAAACGGAGCTTTATGGATATAAAGAGGGACTTTTTCGAATAAAAGGAACATTGATTGTCTTGCTTGGACCCTTCGGGTTGCCATCAGAAGAAGATCTTCAAAGGTAAGCAATTTATTTTATCGCTTTTTATGGGTTTTGTGACACCCATGCTGGTTATGTTATTATGCTAATGCTGAAAATATGCAGGGCGGTGTCCTCAGACAATCAAATGTTATGCTTTCGCCGTAAAGCCTTTTTGAAATCTGACAATGTTGTGAGATTGCCAAGATTCTAAGCTTTTGAACAGTGTGCAACACTTGTATTTTCATGAATGTTTTTTATTACTACATTTCTAATTTGAATTTGGCGCTGTGCATTTTTCCGGATGTTGTTGTAGGTGGGGCGCCTGTGACCCACTGCTCCCTAAGAAGTTTTTAACAATCTGATGGCTTTGAGATAGAAGCTGTTTTTCAATCTCTCTGTCCCAGCTTTGATGCACCTGTACTGACCTCGCCTTCTGGATGATAGCGGGGTGAACAGGCAGTTGCTCGGGTGGTTGTTGTCCTTGATGATCTTTTTTGCCTTCCTGTGACATCGGGTGTTGTAGGTGTCCTGGAGGGCATGTAGTTTACCCCCGGTAATGCGTTGTGCAGACTGCACCAACCCTCTGGAGAGCCTTGCGGTTGTGGGTGATACAGCCCGACAGGATGTTCTCAATTGTGCACCTGTAAAGGTTAGTGAGGGTTTTCGGTGACAAGCCAAATGTTTTCAGCCTCCTGAGGTTGAAGAGGCGCTGTTACTTCTTCTTCACCACACTGTCTATGTGCGTGGACCATTTCAGTTTGTCCGTGATATGAACACAGAGGAACTTGAAACATTCCACCTTCTCCACTGCTGTCCCGTTGAAGTGGATAGGGGGGTGCTCCCTTCGCTGTTTCCTGAAGTCTACGATCATCTCTTTTGTTTTGTTGACATTGAGTGAGAGGTGATTTTTCTGACACCACACTCCGAGGGCCCTCACCTCCTCGCTGTAGGCTGTCTCGTCGTTGTTGGTAATCAAGCCTCTACTGTTGTGTTGTCTGCAAACTTGATGATTGAGTTGGAGGCGTGCATGGCCACGCAGTCGTGGGTGAACAGGGAGTACAGGAGGGGGCTGAGCACGCACCCTTGTGGGGCCCCAGTGTTGAGGATCAGTGGAGTGGAGATGTTGTTTCCTACCTTCACCACCTGGGGGCAGCCCGTCAGAAAGTCCAGGACCCAGTTGCACAGGGCGGGGTCGAGACCTAGGGTCTTGAGCTTAATGAGGAGTTTGGAGGGTACTATGGTGTTAAATGCTGAGCTGTAGTCGATGAACAGCATTCTTACATAGGTATTCCTCTTGTCCAGTTGGGATAGGGCAGTGTGCAGTGTGATGGCGATTGCGTCGTCTGTGGACCTATTGGGGCAGTAAGCAAATTGAAGTGGGTCTAGGGTGACAGGTAGGGTGGAGGTCAACTTACCAACATTACGACCAGGAATACGACTTTCCCAAAGAGAATTCTCTGGTTGTTAACCCAACCACAACAATAGACTGGATAGCACGTGGCGAATCAAAACAACGGTGGCGCCGGAGAAGAGGGAAACGCGCCGGTCTTTTGGTCAAGCTACGTCGACGGGCGCATCGTGCACCTCTCCCGAGTATTTTAATCGCCAATGTACAGTCTCTTGACAACAAAGTAGACGAAATCAGATCAAGGGTTGCCTTTCAGAGAGACATCCGAGACTGCAACGTTCTTTGCTTCACGGATACATGGCTCACTCAGGACACGTTATCTGAGTCGGTACAGCCACCTGGTTTCTCCACGCATCGCGCCGACAGAAACAAACATCTATCTGGTAAGAAGAAGGGTGGGGGTGTGTGTCTTATGATTAACGAGACGTGGTGTGATCATAACAACATACAGGAACTCAAGTCCTTTTGTTCACCTGACATAGAATTCATTACAATCAAATGCAGACCGCATTATCTACCAAGAGAATTCTCCTCGATTATAATCACAGCCGTGTACATCCCCCCTCAAGCTGACACATTGACGGCACTGAAAGAAATTCATCGGACTCTATGTAAACTGGAAACCACATATCCTGAGGCTGCATTTATTGTGGCTGGGGATTTTAATAAGGCTAATTTAAGAACAAGGCTCCCGAAATTTTACCAGCATATCGAATGTGCCACCCGGGCTGGTAAAATCCTGGATCATTCCAACTTCCGTGATGCATACAAGGCTATTCTCCGCCCTCCTTTCGGCAAGTCTGACCATGACTCCATTTTGTTGCTCCCAGCCTACAAACAGAAACTAAAACAGGAAACGCCCGTTCTCAGGTCTGTTCAACGCTGGTCCGACCAATCTGATTCCATGCTGCAAGATTGCTTCGAGCACGTGGACTGGGATATGTTCCGGATAGCATCTGACAACAACATTGATGTATATGCTGATTCGGTGAGCGAGTTTATTAGCAAGTGCATTGGTGATGTTGTACCCATAGCAANAAGGGTGCGTTCTCAGCCCTCTCCTGTACTCCCTGTTTACCCATGACTGCGTGGCCAAGCACGCATCCAACTCAATCATCAAGTTTGCTGACGACACTACAGTGGTAGGCTTGATTACCAACAACGACGAGACGGCCTACAGAGAGGAGGTGAGGGCCCTCGGAGTGTGGTGTCAGGAAAATAACCTCTCACTCAATGTCAGCAAAACAAAGGAGATGATCGTGGACTTCAGGAAACAGGAGAGGGAGCACCCCCCTATCCACATCGAGGGGACAGTAGTGGAGAAGGTGGAAAGTTTTAAGTTCCTCGGCGTACACATCACGGACAAACTGAATTGGTCCACCCACACAGACAGCGTGGTGAAGAAGGCGCAACAGCGCCTCTTCAACCTCAGGAGGCTGAAGAAATTCGGCTTGTCACCAAAATCACTCACAAACTTTTACAGATGCACAATCGAGAGCATCCTGTCGGGCTGTATCACCGCCTGGTACGGCAACTGCTCCGCCCACAACCGTAAGGCTCTCCAGAGGGTAGTGAGGACTGCACAGCGCATCACCGGGGGTAAACTACCTGCCCTCCAGGACACCTACACCACCCGATGTCACAGAAAGGCCAAAAAGATCATCAAGGACAACAACCACCCGAGCCACTGCCTGTTCACCCCGCTATCATCCAGAAGGCGAGGTCAGTACAGGTGCATCAAAGCTGGGACCGAGAGACTGAAAAACAGCTTCTACCTCAAGGCCATCAGACTGTTAAACAGCCATCACTAACATTGAGTGGCTGCTGCCAACATACTGACTTAAATCTCTAGCCACTTTAAACATAGGAATTGGATGTAACAAATGTATCACTAGCCACTTTAAACAATTTTGTATATAATGTTTACGTATCCGACATACTCATATCAAATGTATACACTGTACTCTAAACCATCTACTGTATCTTGCCTATGCCGTTCGGCCATCGACCCAAATCTCTAGCCACTTTAATAATTATAATTGGATGAAATAATGTATCACTAGCCACTTTAAACAATGCCATTTATATAATGTTTACATATCCTACATTACTCATCTCATATATATATATATATATGTGTGTATATACTGTACACCATACCATCTACTGCATCTTGCCTATGCCGGTCAGCCATCGCTCATCCATATATTTATATGTACATACTCGTATTCATTCCTTTACTCTTGTGTGTATAAGGTAGTTGTTGTAAATTTGTTAGATTACTTGTTAGATACTACTGCATGGTCGGAACTAGAAGCACAAGCATTTCGCTACACTCGCATTAACATCTGCTAACCATGTGTATGTGACAAATAAAATTTGATTTGATTTGATATGATCCTTGACTGGTCTCTCAAAGCACTTCATGATGACAGAACTGAGTACTACAGGGCGATAGTCATTTAGTTCAGTTACCTTAGTTTTCTTGGGAACAGGAACAATGGTGGCCATCTTGAAGCATGTGGAGACAGCAGACTGGGATAGGGATTGATTGAATATGTCCTCAAACACACCAGCCAGCTGGACTGCGCATGCTCTGACGACGCGGCTAGGGATGCCGTCTGGGCCGACAGCATTGCGAGGGTTAACACATTTAAATGTTTTACTCAAGTCGGCCACAGAGAAGGAGAGCGCACAGTCTTTGGTAGCGGGCCGCGTCGGTGGCACTGTATTGTCCTCAAAGCACGCAAAGAAGTTGTTTAATTTGTCTGGAAGCAAGACGTCGACGTCCGCGACGGGGCTGGTTTTTTTTTGTAATCTGTGATTGTCTGTAGACCCTGCCACATACGTCTCGTGTTTGAGCCGTTGAATTGCGACTCCACTTTGTCTCTAGTTTGCTTGTTTGATTGCCTTACGGAGGGAATATCTACACTGCTTGTATTCAGTCCTATTTCCAGCCGCCTTACCCTGATTAAATGCGGTGGTACACACTTTCAGCTTTGCGCGAATGCTGCCATCAATCCACGGTTTCTGGTTGGGGAAGGTTTTAATAGTCACAGTGGGAACAACATCTCCTATACACTTCCTTATAAACTCGCTCATCGAGTCAAAGTATACGTCAATGTTATTGTCTGAGGCTACCCGGAATGTATCCCAGTCCACGTGATCGAAGCAAGCTTGAAGCGTGGAATCCGATTGGTCAGACCAGCGTTGGATAGACCTAAGCACGGGCGCTTCCTGTTTTAGTTTCTGCATATAGGAGGGGAGCAACAAGATGGAGTCATGGTCAGATTTGCCAAAAGGAGGGCGGGGGAGGGCCTTGTATGCATTGCGGACGTTAGAGTAGCAATGGTCGAGAGTGTTACTTGCTTGTGTTCAGCAATCGATATGCTGATAGAATTTAGGTAGCCTTGTTCTCAAATTAGCTTTGTTAAAATCCCTAGCTACAATAAATGCAGGCTCAGGATATATGGTTTCAAGTTTGCATAAAGTCCAGTGAAGTTCCTTGACGGCTGTCTTGGTATCCGCTTGCGGGGGGATATACACGGCTGTGACGATACCCGAGGAGAATTCTCTTGGGAGATAATACGGTCGGCATTTGATAGTGAGGAATTCTAGGTCAGGTGAACAAAATAACTTGAGTTACTGTACGTTGTTACAATTACACCATGAGTCGTTAATCATGAAACATACACCCTGCCCTTCTTCCCAGGGTGATGTTTATTCCTGTCGGCACAATGCACTGAAAATCCCGTTGGCTGTATGGACTCCGACAGCATGTCCCCAGCTAGCCATGTTTCCGTGAAACAGAGTATGTTAGAATCCCGGATATTTATTTGGAAAGTAACTCTTGCCCAGATTTTGTTGACTTTGTTAACTAGGGATTGGACATTAGCGAGTAATATACTCGGGAGCGGTGGGTGGTGTGCTCCGCACCCTCTCCTGCGGCGGTGTTGTTTTGGGTCAGCCTCTGGAATCAGTTCAAATGCTCTGGGAGGTGCAGACAAAGGATCCGCTTTGGGAAAGTCGTATTCCTGGTCATAGTGCTGGTTGTGCTGGTAAGTTGACGTCTCTCTGATATCCAATAGTTCTTCCCGGTTATATGTAATAATACTTAAGGTTTTCTGGGTTAACAATGTAATAACTAATACATAAAAAATCTAAATACTGCACAGTTTCCTAAGGACTCGAAGCGAAGCTGCCATCTCTATTGGCGCCATCTTATTGTTTTATCTATAAAATGTCTTGAACAACTAACTGTTTTCACTTTACACATTTATTATGGGATCCACCCCTGTGAACTGAATTTGTCTGATGACGTGAGATTGTAGAAGGAGCTTCTCGTTTCATACAAGCTAATTTTCGTCCACGTTCACTGTCCTCGCCGCCTAACCTCGATTACCTTTGACCTTTTTCAAAAGGAGGCGAGAGAGGATGAAGGAGCGAAGACTCAGGAGCTAATCTAATTTAGAAAAGGCCAAAGTGATTTGACACGTTTGTTCGCTCATTTTTATACCCCAGTTAAACAGGAAGCCATGGAAGGCCACAATACAGTTCCTTAAGGGTTCAACGCAGTCAAAAACATGATTTCCTGTATTTTATATATATTTCCACACTATGAGGGGGAAATAATACTGTGAATTGTGAAAATAATGATTATGCCCTTTCAGTGGAAAAGTGGTTTGGAAAGACTGCCTGACATTTCAACCTGTTTTGGTGGGATGGAGTTTTGGCCTTCCATGGGGACATCAACATGCGGTTAATTAATTAATAGACCAGTAAGAAAGAGAGTTCCATACCTCTCTGCCAGTAACAGCTAGTTTTCAGTTTTCCTCTGTCTACTCAGACCACACCCAGACTGTCCTAGCAAAATTCTTGCTTGAGAAATGTTGCCCTTTGCTAAGATGGTATTTTAATTGAAAACAATCACAGTAAGGTACTTAATTGTTACCCAAAAATTATTTGATATTGAGATAAAAACATCTGCATTGGACCTTTATACCGAGATTAACTTAAAGTAGAAGGTTAATCCTGATTTAATTTTGTTCGATTTTATCTATAAGAATCTTTAGGGGTGTCAATAATTTGACAGCTATCTTTTTGAGAAAAACAATCAAAAATTGTTAAACAAAATCTATTTCTCTGAGCAATTCTATTGGTATAAATACAATATATCTCAGTATATTTATACAGTACTTTTTGCTCATCTTTATCAAGGGTGCAAATAAACTGAACAAAAATATAAACGCAACATGTAAAGTGTTAGTCCCATGTTTCATGAGCTGAAATAAAACATCCCAGAAATGTTCCATATGCACACAAACCTAATTAATCTTACATTATTTGCACAAATTTGTTTACATCCCTGTTAGTGAGCATTTTATCCTTTGTCAAGATAATCCATCCACCTGACAGGTGTGGCATATCAATAACCTTATTAAACCTTGTTCTAGGGACAATAAAAGGCCACTCTAAAATGTGCAGTTTTGTCACACAACACAATGCCACAGATGTCAAAATATTTGAGGGAGCGTGCAATTGGCATGCTGACTGCAGGAATGTCCACCAGTGCTGTTTCCAGAGAAGGTTATGTTAATTTGTCTACCATAAGCTGCCTCTAACATCGTTTTAGAGAATTTGGCTGTACGTCCAACCGGACTGCAGACCACGTGTAACCATCCCAGCCAGGACCAACCAGATCCGACTTCCTCACCTGTGGGATCAGCAGAGGGGGGACGGCGGGGTGCTGAGGAGTATTTCTTTCTCTGTTAAAGTCCTTTTGTGGGGAAAAACTCATTCTGATTGGCAAACCTGACTCCCCAGTGGGTGGGCCTATGACCTCCCAGGCCCACCCATGGCTGCGCCCCTGCCCAGTCATGTGAAATCCATAGATTAGGGGCTAATGAATTCATTTCAAGTTACTGATTTCCTTATTTGAACTGTAACTCAGCAAAATCTTTGACATTTTCTGAATTTTTGTTCAGTTTAATTTTGGAGGTGATTGTACCTTTAGTAGGGTAGCCAGAATGAGGTGGATGTACAGTTAGCAAAGCTAGCAGAAAAGCCAGAACCAGCATGGCCATGTTCCTACCAGGTGATTTAACAGGAGTTAGCCTAGCTATCAGCCCAGCCAGAACCAGCATGGCCATGTTCCTACCAGGTGATTTAACAGGAGTTAGCCTAGCTATCAGCCCAGCTATCAGCCCAGCCAGAACCAGCATGGCCATGTTCCTACCAGGTGATTTAACAGGAGTTAGCCTAGCTATCAGCGCAGCCAGAACCAGCATGGCTGTGTTCCTACCAGGTGATTTAACAGGAGTTAGCCTAGCTAGCCGCCCAGCCAGAACCAGCATGGTCGTGTTGCTACCAGGTGAATTAACAGGAGTTAACCTAGCTAGCAGCCCAGCCAGAACCAGCATGGCCGTGTTCCTACCAGGTGGTTTAACACGAGTTAGCCTAGCTAGCAGCCCAGCCACACCTCTCTCATTAGTACAATTATGCTGGAGCTACTTCTTTCTTTCTTTCTTTTTTTAGCTTCTAGCTGTCTTCTGTTCTCCTGTGCTCTGCTCCTCTGCATAAAATATCCCCCAACCCAATTTGTCATGAATCCCCTCATTTGCCATCTCCTCAGCAGGGAAGATTATGCGTATTTTTCATTTGGACAGAGGGAGATGGAGCCAGGTGTTTGGCACCAGCGGAGTGTTCAGGTGTATCGCCGCGGTGACGGGACATGACGAGAGGACGCAGATGAAGGATGAGGCGTGGAGGATTTTGGGGAGAGGCACGGCTGGAGCACCCGCGGCCCAGATCCCTCTAGAATACCCCCGCCGGTCTGGAAGAGGCAAAACTTTCCTTCCTCTCTTTAATCAGTTTCTTTCTTGCTATAATCAGCTTCTGTTTCTTAATTAGCGTGTTTAAACTGTAATGAATTAGGAGGAGTGTACAGTTCTACATTCTGCTGAGCTCATCAACATGGCTTCATGCCTTTTAAATGTCTAAAGGTGGGGTGGTCCTTTCAGAGCATATGATTAAAATATATATATATATAAAAAAAGAATGGCTAAAATTGCAATATTTTGGCCCTGTATACATTTTTTTGTCAATTCTGTAATTAATGACACTGTATTTCCTTTCTATGGTACACATCTTGGTAAATTCAGTCAATGGTCCCCACATTTTACAACCCACCAAAAATACACAAAAAGATTTCAGTTAAAAAGGAAATGTAACATATACAACCCTCCCCGTACCAGACAAACCTGACGCATGTTCCAACCCTTGCTGAAATCACAATATGTGTCTCGTTTGTGGAGTCAACGAATCCTGTTTCTATGGTGGAGTCACTCCAACGCGATAAGTACTTCTCTCTTATTGTAAGACAATAACTGGGACTGAGGCAGTTATTGGTCTGATGATTAAGTTCTAGTCAGTCGGCTTTGTTATCAATCCTCGTTTCCTGACATTCACATCATTGCTAGATAATGTCTCATCTCAGAAAAAACGTATATGATTTATTGTTTTCCTCCTAATGTTCTTGTAATTACATTTTCTTCTGTCTATCAAGATGTAAATCAGTGGGTTTAGACTGCTAAGCGGTAAGACATAACATGAAAACAAGAGGTAAATCATTGGGTTTAGACTGCTAAGCGGTAAGACAACATGAAAACAAGAGGTAAATCAGTGGGTTTAGACTGCTAAGCGGTAAGACATAACATGAAAACAAGAGGTAAATCAGTGGGTTTAGACTGCTAAGCGGTAAGACAACATGAAAACAAGAGGTAAATCAGTGGGTTTAGACTGCTAAGCGGTAAGACAACATGAAAACAAGAGGTAAATCAGTGGGTTTAGACTGCTAAGCGGTAAGACATAACATGAAAACAAGCAGACAAACAAACCAGTAGTCACATTTAAAGAGAGCCTATAGTAAATCAGATGTTCTAATATTAGTTCTGAGGGTATCTTTAGATATAAAACATAAGACGAAAAATAACAAAATAAGCATAATTTCCCTGGCCATCCCTAATTAGGCCTATAGGTATGTATGGGATCATACTGCATTAAATAGAGAGGCTAAATGTGTGTGTGTATGTTTGTAATGTGTGTAGTGCAGTGTTTCCCAACCCTGGTCCTCCTTCCTGGGGTCCACACAAAACATAAAACATGACATAATACAAAACATTAATAGACAAGAACAGCTCAAGGACAGAACTACATAAAAAACTGTTAAAGTCACACGTAGCCTACATATCAGTGCATACACACAAACTATCTAGGTCCAATAGGGGAGAGGTGTTGTGCTGCGAAGTGTTGCTTTGTCTGTTTTTTTAAACCAGGTTTGCTGTTTATTTGAGCAATATGAGATGGAACGGAGTTCCATGCAATAAGGGCTCTATATAATACTATACGCTTTCTTGAATTTGTTCTGGATTTGGGGACTGTGAAAACGTCTGGTGTGGTAAGTGTGTGTGTCAGAGCTGTGTGTAAGTTGACTTTGTAAACCATTTGGGATTTTAAACACATTACTGTTTCTTGTAAAAAGAAGTGATGCAGTCAGTCTCTCCTCAACTCTTAGCCAAGAGAGACTGGCATGCATAGTATTTATATCAGCCCTCTGATTACAATGAAGAGCAAGATGTCCTGCTGTGTTCTGAGCCAGCTGCAACTTATTAACTAGGTCTTTCCTTGCAGCACTGGACCACACGACTTGACAATAATCAAGATCAGACAAAACTAGAGGCTGCAGATATTGCTTTTGGAGTGTGGTGTCAGTAGAGCATCTCTTTATTACGAACAGACCTCTCCCTATCTTAACAACCATTGAATCTCTATGTTTTGACCTTGACAGTCAAAACCTTGGCGCTACAGTACCGCTTGCCGTGCGGTAGAGAGAACAGTCTATGACTAGGGTGGCTGGAGTCTTTGACAATTTTTAGGGCTTTCCTCTGACACTGCCTGGTATAGAGGTCCTGGATGGCAGGAAGCTTGACCCCAGTGATGTACTGGGCCGTTCGCACTACCCTCTGTAGTGCCTTGTGGTTGGAGGCCGAGCAGTTGCCATACCAGGCAGTGATGCAACCAGTCAGGATGCTCTCGATGGTGCAGCTGTAGAACTTTTTGAGGATCTGAGGACGCCAAGTAATTTAGTCTCCTCCACTTGTTCAACAGCCATACCATTCATTACCAGATTCAACTGAGGTCTAGAACTTAGGGAATGATTTGTACTAAATACAATGCTCTTAGATTTAAAGATGTTCAGGACCAGTTTATTACTGGCCACCCATTTCAAAACAGACTGCAACTCTTTGTTAAGGGCTACAGTAACTTCATTAGCTGTGATTGCTGATGTTTATATGGTTGAATCATCAGCATACATGGACACACGTGTCTTGTTTAATGCCAGTGGCAGGTCATTGGTAAAAATAGAAACGAGTAAAGGGCCTAGAGAGCTGCCCTGCGGTACACCACACTTTATATGTTTGACATTAGAGAAGCTTCCATTAAATAAAATCCTTTGAGTTCTATTAGATAGATAGCTCTGAATCCACGAAATGTCAGAAGTTGAAAAGCCATAACACATACGTTTTTTCAACAAGAGGTTATGGGTCAATAATATCAAAGGCTGCACTGAAATCTAAGAGTACAGCTCCCACAATCTTCTTATTATCAATTTCTTTCAACCAATCATCAGTCATTTGTGTCAGTGTGGTACATGTTGGGTGCCCTTCTCTATAAGCATGCTGAAAGTCTGTTGAAAGTAAGTTTTTTCCAAAAGCTTGCTAAGAGCTGGCGGCAAGCTTACAGTGCCTTGCAAAAGTATTCACCCCCCTGGCCCCAGAGTCTGCAACACCACTTAGCAAGGGGCACCACCAAGCAAGCAGCACTATGAAGACCAAGGAGCTCTCCAAACAGGTCAGGGACAAAGTTAAGTACAGATCAGGGTTGGGTTATAAAAAATATCAGAAACTTTGAACATCCCACAGAGTACCATTTAATTCAATAATAAAAAATTGAAAGAATATCGCACCTCAACAAACCTGCCAAGAGAAGGCTGCCCACCAAAACTCATGGACCAGGCAAGGAGGTCATTAATCAGAGAGGCATCAAAGAGACCATTCAAAGAGACCAAGGAATTGCAAATCTCCACAGCGGACATTGGAGTACAGTATCTGTCCATAGGACCACTTTAAGCCGTACACTCCACAGAGCTGGGCTTTACGGAAGAGTGGCCAGAAAAAAGCCATTACTAAAATAAAAAAATAAGCAAACACGTTTGGTGTTCGCCAAATGGCATGTGGGAGACTCCCAAAACATATGGAAGAAAGTACTCTGGTCAGATGAGACTAAAATGTAGCTTTTTGGACATCAAGGAAAATGCTATGTCTGGCGCAAACCCAACACCTCTCATCACCCCGAGAACACTATGCTGGGGGGATTTTTTTAATCGACAGGGACTGGAAAACTGGTCAGAATTGAAGGAATGATGAATGGCGCTAAATACAGGGAAATTCTTGAGGGAAACCTGTTTCAGTCTTACAGAGATTTGAGACTAGGACGGAGGTTCACCTTCCAGCAGGACAATGACCCTAAGCATACTGTTAAAGCAACACTTGAGTGGTTTAAGGGGAAACATTTAAATGTATTGGAATGGCCTAGTCAAAGCCCAGACCTCAATCTAATTGAGAATCTGTGGTGTGACTTAAAGATTGCTGTACACCAGCGGAACTCATACCTTGAAGAATGGGCAAATATCCCAGTGGCTAGATGTGGCAAGTTTATAGAGACATATCCCAAGAGACTTGCAGCTGTAATTGCTGCAAAAGGTGGCTCTACAAAGTATTGACTTTGGGGGGGGGGGGGGGGGGGTGAATAGTTATGCACGCTCAAGTTTGAGTTTTTTTTGTCTCATTTCTTGTTTGTTTCACAATTTTTTAATAATTTGCATCTTCAAAGTGGTAGTCAGGTTGTGTAAATAAAAAGATACAATCTGTTTACCACTCTTGGGCAGCGCAATTACTTTGGCTTCCCTCCAGGCCTGAGGACAAAGACTTTCCTCTAGGCTCAGATTAAAAATATGACAGATAGGAGTGGCTATAGAGTCAGCTACCATCCTCAGGAGCTTTCCATCTAAGCTGTCAATGCCAGGAGGTTTGTCATTATTGATCGATAACAGTAATTTTGTCACCTCTCCCACCCTAACTTTACAAAATTCTAACTTGCAATGCTTTTCTTTCATTATTTGTTTTTTTATGCATGAATACGAGGGCTCACTGTTCATTGTTGGCATTTCCTGCCTAAGTTTGCCCACTTCGAAAATGAAGAAATCGTTAAAATAACTGGCAACAACAAATGTTTTTGTGATGAATAAGCCATCTGATTCGAGGAAAGTTGGAGTTGAATTTGTCTTTCTGCCCATAATTTCATTTAAAGTACTCCAAAGTACTTTTCCATCATTCTTTATATTATTGATCTTGCCTTCATAATACAGTTTCATCTTCTTCTTTTTGTTGAGTTTAGTCACATCATTTCTCAATTTGCAGTAAGTCAGCCAGTCAGATCTGCAGCCAGACTTATTAGTCCGCTCTTTTTGCCCCATCTCTTTCAACCATACAGTTTTTCAATTCCTCATCAATCCATGGAGCCTTAACAGTTCTAACAGTCAGTTTCTTAACAGGTGCATGTTTATCAATAATTGGAAGAATCAATTTCATAAATCAATCAAGTACAGCGTCTGGATGCTCCTCATTAATCATATCAGACCAACAAATATTTTGTGTGATCTCTTATACACTATTGTAGGCCCAGCTGTTGGAACTTTGGCTTTCCTGGATATAGCCACTATATTGTGATCATTGCGTCCAATGGTACAGATACAGCTTTAGAACAAAGTTCTACAGTATTAGTAAAAATGTGATAGATACCTGTGGATGATCTTGTTCATGTAGTTTTTGTAAACACCCTGGTAGGTTGATTAATAACTTGAACCAGATTACAGTACAAAGGACTGGTCCTCCAGTACCCCCAACAGTACAAAGGACTGGTCCTCCAGTACCCCCAACAGTACAAAGGACTGGTCATCCAAGACCCCCAACAGTACACAGGACTGGTCCTCCAGTACCCCAACAGTACAAAGGACTGGTCCTCCAGTACCCCCAACAGTACAAAGGACTGGTCCTCCAGTACCCCCAACAGTACACAGGACTGGTCCTCCAGTACCCCCATCAGTACACAAAACTGTTTTTCAACAGGACAATGACCCAAAACACACCTCCAGGAGAGTGATGGAGTGCTGCATCAGATGACCTGATTGCAGCAATTGAGATGGTTTGGGATGAGTTGGACCGCAGAGTGAAGGAAAAGCAGCCAACAAGTGCTCAGCATATGTGGGAACTCCTTCAAGAATGTTGGAAAAGCTTTCCAGGTGAAGCTGGTTGAGAGAATGCCAAGAGTGTGCAAAGCTGTCATCAAGGAAAAGGGTGGTACTTTGAAGAATCTAAAATCTAAAAGATATTTTGATTTGTTTAACACTTTTTTGGTTACTACATGATTCCATATGTGTTATTTTATAGCTTTGATGTCTTCACTATTATTCTACAATGTAGAAAATAGTAAGAATAAAGAAAAAACCTTGAATTAGTAGGTATGTCTAAACCTTTGACTGGTACTGTAGGTAGAATTTGAATCGTGCATTGCCCAGTGAAACCCATACATGCACTTACTGCAAGTACAGACTCTCCCGGAAAAAAAGCCTAGTGCAATCTTAGCAGTTACTGTAAAAATCAGCTGGGGACTATACTGTATCACTGTACCTGTGTTAGCTGACTCATACCAGATTGCATCACTACTCACAGATAAACATGTAGCATGCAATAAAATGTGCTCTGGTAGCAGGTCCTACGGTAGTCAGTAGCAGCAGCCCTCCCATTGGGCTCATGCAGAGGTCCTACGGTAGTCAGTAGACACAGCACTCCCATTGGGCTCATACAGAGGTCCTTCGGTAGTCAGTAGCAGCAGCACTCCCATTGGGCTCATGCAGAGGTCCTACGGTAGTCAGTAGACACAGCACTCCCATTGGGCTCATACAGAGGTCCTACGGTAGTCAGTAGCAGCAGCCCTCCCATTGGAGTGCAGAGGTCCTGAACATGTACATTACAGGCTTATCTCTGTGTGTCTGGAGCCTGAGTAGTACGTACGGTAGTAGATGTCTCTGCCATGCAGCGAGGGAAATCAGATTTCCCATACGTCATCACAAGTCATCAGAGCGCGATAAGACGCTGAACGCGGAATGAGAGAGAGAGCTCGGTTTGTTGTCATGAAAGTTTTTGAAAACGTTTTTCCTTGAAGAAATGTTTGCTTACTAGCCTACCTGTTTAATTTGGATCCCACGACGTGGTTAGCCTCAGTTTCTTGGACCGCTACTATCTGTCCCGGGATACTGCCAAACCCTAAAGTCCAAAGAGCTGCATCTTTGCAAAGCAGCTATCCTAGCTGCTAGCTATCAAGCTATCCAGGTTTCCTTGACAATTTGAACACCCTTGTGGCTGGGACTGCGGCTAGTCCCTGGCTTGTGGCTGTTTGTTGCTGTTTCCATCAGCCCTGCAAGCTGTGGTGGCTGGAAATGCGTGGAGTACCAATCGTTAACCTAGGCTGGAAGTAGCCATGGTTAGCTTGATGTCCTCTGCTGCTTTGATGAGCTTCCTCCGTCTGCTGTTTGCCACTCATGGGTTGTGTCCTGGTGTAAGACAATGGAGGTTAAAGAGGCTGAGGTTAAAGAGGAGTAAGACACGTCACCACAGCCCCATATCATCCATTCTCAATGGCCAAGTTGAACGCATGGTTCAGACAACCAAGTAGGCTCTGTCTAGGATCTCGGTGGGTGACTGGCAGACTGTAAAGGTTCCTGCTGTCTCAGCATGTTATGCCGACGGCCTCTACTGAGAAGAGTCCAGCCGAGCTGTTAACTTCTTAGGGAGCGGCAGCTGAGGTGTCGGTTTTGGAGAGTCTGGCGTGCCCAAAGTAAAAGGCCTGCCACTCAGGCCCAGAAACTAGGATATGCACATAATTAGTACTATTGGATAGGAAACACTCTGAAGTTTCTAAGAGTGTTAAAATATTGTCTGTGAGTATAACAGAACTGATATAGCAGGCAAAAACCTGAGGAGTTTCTGTTCTGGAAAAAGTGTTTTTGACACATTGTGTCACCGGCTGGGCTCGAACTTGGGTCTCAGATGTGGAGAGTAGGGTGTTCTACCCCTTAGCCACAGAGGAGGTATAGTTGGACCCAAACGAAACACTCAAGGCAATACTCCAGGCAAAGTAGATTTAATATAAAGAAAGGTTCTTTGCAAGTCAAAAATAATCCAACAAAAGTTCTTCTCAGAAAGAGGTATACTAACGAAGATAAAGTAAACAAAACAGGAGGAAAAATAAAATAACTCCACGAGGGGAGAAAAACTAAATAGAAATAACTTAGAAAAGCTTACTTGGGATAGCTTAGATTACTTGGAAAGACTCTGTGGGACACAGCAGGAGACACATAGCCAAGACTCAAAAACCAAGTGAGGAACAAGGGGAAAAAAACACAGCTAAAATACTCTAGGGGAAACAAGGCACAGGTGACCTGGATAACGCTAATAAGGACACACGAGGAAGAGCTAAGGCAGAGGGGAACACAGGTGACCTCTAGAGGCCCGGAGACAAACAGGAGGCAGGAAGCTGACAGGACCCCCTCCTCTAGGAACGACTCCTGACGTTCCTTCCAGAACACCCTGGCCTCAGGGTGCGAAACTCTCGGATCAAACCTGGGTCCAGGATGTCCTTGGCTGGAACCCAGGAGCGCTCCTCTGGCCCGTAGCCCTCCCAGTCCACCAGATACTGCAGAGAGTTCTGGACTCTCCGGGAGTCCAGTATCCGGCGCACTGTGTAGGCTGGCTGGCCGTCAATGATCCTGGGAGGTGGAGGGGGTCTGCGTGGGGGGGCAAAGGGAGAAGACAAGACAGGTTTTAGTAATGAAACATGGAAAGTGGGGTTAATTCTAAGGGAGCGAGGGAGAACGATAAGAAACAGGGTTAACTTTCCTTGCTATGCGAAAAGGGCCGATGTATTTCTGGGAAAGCTTCTTGGATTCGACCCGGAGGGGCAGGTTCTTAGTGGCCAACCAAACTCTCTGACCAGCTCGGAAACTAGGGGCCGTCCGGCGGCGGCAATTAGCCTGACTTTGGTATCTCTGGGAGGTCCGAAGGAGGGTACGCCTGGCCTTCTTCCAGGTCCGCCTACAGCGTTGGACAAAGCGCTGGGCCGAGGGAACACCAACTTGCGCCTCTTCCTCTGGAAATAATGGAGGGGTGTATCCGAACTGGCATTCGAAAGGGGACAATCCGGTGGCTGAGGACTGGAGGGTGTTGTGGGCATATTCAGCCCAAATGATATAGGTGGCCCAAGACGTGGGATTACTGGCCGCCATACACCGCAAGGTGGTCTCCAGATCCTGATTAATCCGTTCCGTTTGGCCATTAGAC
>QNTS01005972.1:100167-115532 GCA_003317085.1 Hucho hucho
AAATGTCCCTCTCCCTTCTCCCATTCCTCAAATGTCCCTCTCTCTTCTCCCATTCCTCTAATGTCCCTGTCCCTTCTCCCATTCCTAAAATGTCCCTCTTCTCCCATTCCTCATATGTCCCGCTCCCTTCTCCCATTCCTCAAATGTTCCTCTCTCTTCTCTCATTCCTCAAATGTCCCTCTTCTCCCATTCCTCAAATGTCCCTCTCCCTTCTCCTATTCCTCAAATGTCACTCTCCATTCTCCCATTCCTCAAATGTCCCTCTCCCTTCTCCCATTCCTAAAAAGTCCCTCTTCTCCCATTCCTCAAATGTCCCTCTCTCTTCTCCCATTCCTCTAATATCCCTCTCTCTTCTCCCATTCCTCAAATGTCCCTCTTCTCCCATTCCTCAAATGTCCCTCTCTCTTCTCCCATCCTTCTAATGTCCCTCTCTCTCTTCCATAAAAAAGGCTGAAACTGAAAACACTCCTTTGCTAAACAGCTTTGAGAATTCTAGGCATGAAGTAGCTAACAGACACAAATGACTTCTTGTAATGTCAGTGTGAGAATGCTAGGCATCAAAGCATCCGCTGAACAATCCTTTGCCTCCACTAGAATCTTAGGAATGAAGCAGCTAACAGACACAAATGACTCCATAGTAATGTCAGTGTGAGAACTACAACAAAGTGAGCTAACATAGAATGACCTCAGACACAAGCCATGGTGTCATTTATAATGGCGCCGGAGGGGATGGCTGCCGTTTTACGGGTTCCTAACCAACTGTGCTATTTATTTTTATTTTTATATAGAGCAGCTACGTCTGGTAAGACGAGGGGCAGGGGTGTGTCTATTGTCAATAACAGCTGGTATGCGATGTATCATTTTAAAGAAGTCTCGAGGTATTGCTCGCCTGAGGTAGAGTACCTCATGATAAGCTGTAGACCACACTATCTACCAAGAGAGTTCTCATCTATATTATTCGTAGCCGTACATTTACCACCACAAACCGATGCTGGCACTAAGACCGCACTCAACGAGCTGTGTAATGCCTTAAGCAAACAAGAAAATACTCATCCTGAAGCAGCACTCCTAGTGGCCGGGGACTTTAATGCAGGAAAACTTAAATCCGTTTTACCAAATTTCTACCAGCATGTCACATGTGTTACCAGAGAAGAAAAGACCACCTTTACTCCACACACAGAGAAGCATACAATGCTCTCCCCCGCCCTCCGTTTGGCAAATCTGACCATAATTCTATCCTTCTGATTCCTGCTTACAAGCAAAAACGAAAGCAGGAAGTACCAGTGACTCGCTCAATACGGAAGTGGTCAGATGACGCGGATGCTACACTATAGGACTGTTTTGCTAGCACAGACTGGAATATGTTCTGGGATTCATACAAAGGCATTGAGGAGTTCACCACATCAGTCACCGGATTCATCAATAAGTTCATCGACGACGTCGTCCCCACAGTGACAGTACATACATACCCCCAACCAGAAGCCATGGATTACAGGCAACATCTGCACTGAGCTAAAGGTTAGAGCTGCCGCTTTCAAGAAGCGGGACACTAATCCGGACACTTATAAGAAATCCCGCTATGCCCTCAGATGAACCATCAAACAGGCAAAGCGTCAATACAGGACTAAGATTGAATCCTACTATACTGGCTCTGACGCTCGTCGGATGTGGCAGGGCTTGCAAACTATTACGGAATACAAAAGGAAACACAGCCGCGAGCTGCCCAGTGACGCAAGCCTACCAGATGAGCTAAATTCCTTTTATGCTCGCTTCGAGCAAGACAAAGGAGCTGATGGACTCCAGGAAAAGGAGGGCTAAACAGGCCCCCATTAACATTGATGGGGCTGAAGCGAGTCGAGTTCCTTGGTGTCCACATCACCAAAAAACTATCATGGTCCAAAAACACCAAGACAGTCGTGAAGAGGGCACGACAACACCTTTTCCCTTTCAGGAGACTGAAAAGATTTGGCATGGGTCCCCATATCCTCAAAAGGTTCTCCAGCTGCACCATCGAGAGCATCCTGACAAGGTTGCATCGCCTCCTGGTACGGCAACTGCTCTTCATCCGACTGTAAGGCGCTACAGAAGGTAGTGAGTACGGCCCATCAAGGATCTATATACTAGGCCGTGTCAAAAATTGCCAAAGACTCCAGTCACCCAAGTCATAGACTGATCTCTATGCTGCCGCACAGGCAAATGGTACCGGAGCGCCAAGTCTTGGTCCAAAAGGCTCCTTAACAGCTTCTATCCCCAAGCCATAAGACTGCTGAACAATTAATCAAATGGCCACCCGGACTATTTACATTGACCCCCCCCACTTTGTTTTTACACTGCTGCTACTCGCTGTTTATTTTCTATGCATAGTCACTTTACCCTTACCTACATGTACAAATTACCTCGACTAACATTGACTCGTGTGATAGAAAAATGATGTATTTACCTGGTTTATTTGATATTAATGGTTAACAATTAATATTTAATTAATAGTAAGACATTTCTTTCCTGTTAGTGTCTGCGTTTTCATGGGCTCCACTCTAGTTCCCTGTAGCTAATCTGGGTGTATGGTCACTGGAGATGGCTTGAGCTGACAAATGAGTTAAAGACTGCATTACATAGACAGGAATGTGTTTTACTAGAGATAGCTTAGGAGTAGAACAGTTCCTTATTGTCTCAAAATCATCCTTGCATCTGGGAAACTAATCCAGGGTGGGGTTAAGACAACAACCCACGTGCAGATAACGACAGGATGAACCCAGAGTGGCTTATGATGCTCCTTGTCTGCATGAGGGGGGTTGAACCAACCATGACTGAGCATTGTTAGTGTCAGCTATATATAAACTGAGCAAAAAAAGAAACATCCCTTTTTCAGGACCCTGTCTTTCAAAGATAATTCGTAAAAATCCAAAGAACTTCATAGATCTTCATTGTAAAGGGTTTAAACACTGTTTTCCCATTCTTGTTCAATGAACCATAAACAATTAATGAACATGCACCTGTGGAACGGTCATTAAGACACTAACAGCTTACAGACAGAGGCAATTAAGGTCACAGTTATGAAAACTTAGGACACTAAAGTGGCCTTTCTACTGACTCTGAAAAACACCAAAAGAAAGATGCCCAGGGTCCCTGCTCATCTTGCGTGAACGTGCCTTAGGCATGCTGGAAGGAGGCATGAGGACTGCAGATGTGGCCGGGGCAATTAATTGCAATGTCCGTACTGTGAGATGCCTAAGACAGCGCTACAGGGAGACAGGACAGACAGCTGATTGCCCTCGCAGTGGCAGACTACGTGTAACAACACCTGCACAGGATTGGTACATCCGAACATCACACCTGCGGGACAGGTACAGGATGGCAACAACAACTGCCCGAGTTACACGAGGAACGCACAATCCCTCCATCAGTGCTCAGACTGTCCGCAATAGGCTGAGAGAGGCTGGACTGAGGGCTTGTAGGCCTGTTGTAAGGCAGGTCCTCACCAGACATCACCGGCAACAACATCGCCTATGGGCACAAACCCACCGTCGCTGGACCAGACAGGACTGGCACAAAGTGCTCTTCACTGACGAGTTGCGGTTTTGTCTCACCAGGGGTGATGGTCGGATTCGCGTTTATCATCGAAGGAATGAGCGTTACACCGAGGCCTGTACTCTGGAGCGGGATCGATTTGGAGGTGGAAGGTCTGTCATGGTCTGGGGCGATGTGTCACAGCATCATCGGACTGAGCTTGTTGTCATTGCAGGCAATTTCAACGCTGTGCGTTACAGGGAAGACATCCTCCTCCCTCATGTGGTACCCTTCCTGCAGGCTCATCCTGACATGACCCTCCAGCATGACAATGCCACTGCTTGTTCTGTGCGTGATTTCCTGCAAGACAGGAATGTCAGTGTTCTGCCATGGCCAGTGAAGAGCCCGGATCTCAATCCCATTGAGGACGTCTGGGACCTGTTGGATCGGAGGGTGAGGGCTAGGGCCGTTCCCCCCAGAAATGTCCGGGAACTTGCAGGTGCCTTGGTGGAAGAGTGCGGTAACATCTCACGGCAAGAACTGGCAAATCTGGTGCAGTCCATGAGGAGGAGATGCACTGCAGTACTTAATGCAGCTGGTGGCCACACCAGATACTGACTGCTACTTTTGATTTTGACCCCCCCCCCTTTGTTCAGGGACACATTATTCCATTTCTGTTAGTCACATGTCTGTGGAACTTGTTCATTTAATGTCTCAGTTGTTGAATTTTGTTATGTTCATACAAATATTTACACATGTTAAGTTTGCTGAAAATAAACGCAGTTGACAGTGAGAGGACGTTTATTTTTTTGCTGAGTTTAGTATTCTGCATTTGTGTAAAGGTTAGGTTACTCGGTCCAACACTCAAGGGTGGGGGGTCGACCAGCCTCAATATTACAATAATTAATTGATATTAAATAAAGATGATTGTTTGAAGAAATGACCAAATCTCTCTCAGTACTGAATTTCTACGACACTCGGTACAGGTAACCCCTGTATATAGCCTCGTTATTGTTATGTAATTTTATTGTGTAACTCTAAACTGCATTGTTGGTTAAGGGCTTGTAAGTAAGTATTTCACGGTAAGGTCTACAGCTGCGCATGTGACAAATACAATTTGATTTGATTGATGGTCTCTTGGCAGATACAAAGATAAACAAAACGTTCTCATTATATAGAAGCTAAGACATTTTAGTTGACGTTTTCATTTCATTGCTGCAGTAAAGACAGAGAGACAGAGAGAGAGAATCCTTTCCTTCTTTTTGACAGTTCCCCTCCCTCCACTCACTCATTCTTTGCCTTAAAAGCCTTACATCTCATGTCTGATGCAGTGGATGTAAAAAATAAAGTTCAAAGGGATATCTATAGAAGGATAGAAGGGTCTGTCTCATCTAAAGAAGGATAGAAGGGTCATGGCGGAGATCCTGCATCTTTCAGCATCTTTCCCAGGCCTGGGAAGCTCAATGCAGAGAGAGGGAAGAAAGAGAAGCTCAGTGCAGAGAGAGGGAAGAGAGTGGTGAGAATGAAGGTCAGCGCAGAGAGAGGGAAGAAAGAGAAGCTCAATGCAGAGAGAGGGAAGAAAGAGAAGCTTAGTGCAGAGAGAGGGAAGAAAGAGAAGCTCAGTGCAGAGAGAGGGAAGAAAGAGAAGCTCAGTGCAGAGAGGGAAGAGAGTGGTGAGAATGAAGGTCAGCGCAGAGAGAGGGAAGAAAGAGAAGCTCAGTGCTGAGAGAGGGAATAGAGTGCTGAGAATGAAGGTCAGCGCAGAGAGGGAAGAAAGAGAAGCTCAGTGCTGAGAGAGGGAAGAGAGTGGTGAGAATGAAGGTCAGCGCAGAGAGAGGGAAGAAAGAGAAACTCAGTGCAGAGAGAGGGAAGAGAGGGAATCTAACTGCTAATCTAACTGGGACAGATCTGCCATAGAAACACCACTAAAACTTCAGTCCTCTACTAATGGAACTGGGAAAGATTGGTAATATACAAGTAAACTAAGCTGTGTGCATTTATACAAACACACAATGACACTTGTGCACGGCTCCAAGCATCCACTATCTATGTGAACTGAGATACAGTGCAGTCGTAAAGTATTCAGACCCCTTGACGTTTTCCACAATTTGTTACGTTATAGCCTTATTCTAAAACTGAATTTAATTTTTTTCCCATAAAATCAATCTACACCCCATAATACCAAAGCAAAAACATCCGGTTCAAGTCCGGGCTCTGGGTGGGCCACTCAAGGACATTCAGAGACTTGTCCCGAAGCCACTCCTGCATTGTCTTGGCTGTGTGCTTAGGGTCGTTGTCCTGTTGTTAGGTGAACCTTTGCCCCAGTCTGAGGCCCTGAGCGCTCTGGAGTAGGTTTTCATCAAGGATCTCTCTGTGCTTTGTTCTGTTCATCTTTCCCTCGATCCTAACTACTCTACCAGTCCCTGCCGCTGAAAAACATCCCCACAGCATGATGCTGCCACCAACATGCTTCACCGTAGGGATGAGTCCTTTAGGTGCCTTTTGGCAAACTCCAAGCAGGCTGTCATGTACCTTGAATTGAGGAGTGGCTTTCGCCTGGCCAATCAACCATAAAGGCTGCCTGATTAGTGGAGTGCTGCAGAGATGGTTGTCCTTCTGGAAGGTTCTCCCATCTCCACAGAGGAACTCTGGAGCTCTGTCAGAGTGACCATCGGGTTCTTGGTCACCTTCCTAAACAAGACACTTCTCCCCCGATTGCTCAGTTTGGCCGGGCAGTCAGCTCTAAGAAGAATCTTGGTGGGTCTAAACTTTTTCCATTTAAGAATGATGGAGGCCACTGTGTTCTTGGGGACCTTCAATGCTGCAGAAATGTTTTGGTACCCTTCCCCAGATCTGTGCCTCAACACAATCCTGTCTCGGAGCTCTACGGACAATTCCTTCGACCTCATGGCTTGGTTTTTGCTCTGAAATGCAATGTCAACTGTGGGACCTTATATAGACAGGTGTGTGCTTTTCCAAATCATGTCCAATCAATTGAATTTACCAGAGGTGGACTCCAATCAAGTTGTAGAAACATCTCAAGGATGATCAATGGAAACAGGATGCACCCGAGGTAAATTTCCAGTCTCATAGCAAAGGGTCTGAATACTTACAGTACCAGTCAAAAGTTTGAGCAAACCTACTTATTCAAGGGTTTTTCTTAATTTTTTAAAACTATTTTCTACATTATAGAATAATAGTGAAGACATCAACACTATGAAATAACACATTTGGAATCATGTAGTAACCAAAAAAGTGTTAAACAAATCAACATATATTATATATTTGAGATTCTTCAAAGTAGCCATCCTTTGCCTTGATGACAGCTTTGCTCACTCTTGGCATTCTCTCAACCAGCTTCATGAGGTACTCACCTGGAATGCATTTCAATTAACAGGTGTGCCTTGTTAAAACTTAATTTGTGGAATTTCTTTCCTTCTTAATGCGTTTGAGCCAATCAGTTGTGTTGTGAAAAGGTAGGGTTGGTATACAGAAGATATCCCTATTTGGTAAAAGTCCATATTATGGCAAGAACAGCTCAAATAAGCAAAGAGAAATGACAGTCCATCATTACTTTAATGAAGGTCAGTCAATACGGAAAATTTCAAGAACTTTGAACGTTTCTTCAAGTGCAGTCACAAAAAACATCAAGCGCTATGATGAAACTGGCTCTCATGAGGACTGCCACAGGAAAGGAAGACTCAGAGTTACCTCTGCTGCAGAGGATACATTCATTGGAGTTACCAGCCTCAGAAATTGCAGCCCAAATAAATGCTTCACAGAGTTCAAGTAACAGACACATCTCAACATCAACTGTTCAGAGGAGACTGCGTGAATCAGGCCTTCATGGTCGAATTACTGTAAAGAAAATACTAATAAAGGACACCAATAAGATGAAGAGACTTGCTTGGGCCAAGAAACACGAGCAATGGACATTAGACCGGTGGAAATCTGTCCTTTGGTCTGATGAGTCCAAATTTGAGATTTTTGGTTCGAACTGCCGTGTTTTTGTGAGACACAGAGTAGGTGAACGGATGATCTCTGCATGTGTGGCTCCCACCGTGAAGCATGGAGTAGGAGGTGTGATGGTGTGGAGGTACTTTGACACTATCTGTGATTCATTTAGAATTCAAGGCACACTTAACCAGCAGGCTACCACAGCATTCTGCAACGATACGCCAACCCATCTGGTTTGCGCTTAGTGGGACTATCATTTGTTTTTCCACAGGACAATGACCCAACACACCTCCAGGCTGTGTAAGGGCTATTTGACCAAGAAGGAGAGTGATGGAGTGCTGCATCAGATGACCTGGCCTCCAGAATCACCCGACCTCAACCCAATTGAGATGGTTTGTGCTGCTACTGAAAAAAAAATCATTGAAGAAGACATTGTAGAGTCTCCTAATGTTAGCTAGCTAACTAGCTAACATTAAACCTGTTTTGTTAACTTTAGCTAGCTATGACAATCGGTTTGTGTTGCTAGTACTCTATGGATTAGGATTTATTGTTTAGCTAACTAGCTAGCTAGCTAAATGTCTAAACAAAAGACCCCAAGTTAAAGCTTACTGTTAGCTAGCTAGCTGACGATCGATGGCTGGCTCGCTAGCTAACATTACGTGCATGATCTGTGTAGAAATGTTAGCTCAGAATGCCATTTGCATTGCTAGTTATAGCCTAATGTTAGCTAGCTAACTAGCTAACATTGAACCTATTTGGTTAACTTTAGTTAGCTATGACAATCGGTTTGTATTGCTAGTACTCTATGGATTAGGATTATGGTTCATTGTTTAGCTAGCATGTCTGAACAAGAGAGTCCACTTGGCCAGATGATTACATGACCCGTCAAGTTAGCCAGGTATGTCTGACGGTGATTGTATCTGGAATTTGTCTTCTGACCCACTGGGAATGCGATGAAAGAAATGAAAGCTGAAATAAATAATTCTCTCTACTATTATTCTAACATTTCACATTCTTAAAATAAAGGGTTAAATGTCAGGAATTGTGAAAAACTGAGTTTAAATGTATTTAGCTAAGGTGTATGTACAATTCCGACTTCACCTGTATACATATATATATATATTCACGACCGTTCAAAAGTTTGGGGCCACTTAGAAATGTCCTTGTTTTTGAAAGAAAAGCTATTTTTTTGTTCATTAAAATAACATAAAATTCATCAGAAATACAGTGTAGACATTGTTGATGTTGTAAATGACTATTGTAGCTGGTAATGGCTGATTTTTAATGGAATATCTACATAGGCGTACAGAGGCCCATTATCAGCATCCATCTCTCCTGTGTCCCAGTGACACGTTGTGTTAGCTAATCCAAGTTTATCATTTTAAAAGGCTATTTGATCATTAGAAAACCCTTTTGCAATTATGTTATCACAGCTGAAAACTGTGTTCTGATTAAAGAAGCAATAAAACTGGCCTTCTTTAGACTAGTTGAGTATCTGGAGCATCAGCATTTGTGGGTTCGATTACAGGCTCAAAATGGCCAGAAACAAAGACCTTTCTTGTTCTGAGAAGTGAAGGCTATTCCATGCGAGAAATTCCCAAGAACCTGAAGATCTTGTACAACGCTGTGTACTACTCCCTTCACAGAACAGCGCAAACTGTCTCTAACCAGAATAGAAAGAGGAGTGGGAGGCCCCGGTGCACAACTGAGCAAGAGGACAAGTACATTAGAGTGTCTAGTTTGAGAAACAGATGCCTCACAAGTCCTCAACTGGCAGCTTCATTAAATAGTACCCGCAAAACACCAGTCTCAACGTCAACAGTGAAGAGGCGACTCCGGGATGCTGGCCGTCTAGGCAGAGTTCCTCTGTCCAGTGTCTGTGTTCTTTTTTGTTTCTGCACTGTTTCTGATATTGCTACTATGCAAGTAACCATTTGGCTGTACTGTTTACACCTTCTGTAGAGACCCGTCCACTTAGCGATATGTCCACTTAGCGATATGTCCACTTAGCGATATGTCCACTTAGCGATATGTGGCTGGGGGTTATAGCATTTCTTTCACATGACCCATCAATTTAGACAAGTGTGTTCTGGGTAAGTGTCATCTAATATTTATTAAATATTTTTATCTGGACATTTTACTTGGAATGTTTCCTTATTGTAGGCTACTACTTTTACCACTTTTATTCTTAATATTTACTACATTACTCACTGTTTAGCACATGACCTCCACATGTGAATCCTTAAAGAGATGGGCGGGGCTCAGGCTTAAGAGGGTGTGAACGATGCTGAATGTGTGTAGACAAAGGAGAGCTTTCCAGTAGAAACCAAAACATTCAAAAAACACTGCTCAAAAGTGGGGTTACAAGTTTATCAACTTTCAAAGCAGAATTACTTTCCCATTGTTCCTCAAATGCAGTGTATGATATACCACTTTGTAACTCTGTGTTTCTGCTTTTATCCAATGTAAAAAAAAAAGATCGAATCAAGGCGGTCAGTCACCTTATTCTAATGTATTTCTGTGTAGATTGATGAGAGAAACAAATATTTAATCCATTTTAGAATAAGGCTGTAACGTAACAAAATGTGGAAAAAGTCAAGGGGTCTGAATACTTTCTGAATGCTCTGCAAAACGTTGGACCAGGGTCTATAGGGCTCTCGTCAAAAGTAGTGCACTAAGTACAGAATAGGGTGCACTAGGTAGAGAATAGGGTGCACTAGGTAGAAAATAGGGTGCACTAGGTAGAGAATACTTGGCCCTTTCTCTGCCGTTACAAAACCAGTCCCATAACTTGTATGTTGAGTTTGAGAGATAAGATCTATGGTTCTTAATTCTTTCTCTACCTGGGAAATCGTCAGTTTGGAAATGGCCTTAGGCATATCTTAGACTTTCATCTAGTCTTCTTTCTTTATCCAGAATTGGTGGGTTTGGTTGTTCAGAGAGAAAGAGAGAGAGAGAGAGAGAGAGAGAGAGAGAGAGAGAGAGAGAGAGAGAGAGAGAGAGAGAGAGAGAGAGAGAGAGAGAGAGAGCGAGAGAGAGAAAGACTTTCCAGGTAGTTTATGTTGGTTTCTCCGTCAGAAGGTGATGACTGCCGTGTGTTTTGACAGGTGGTTTCACTCAAGCTGAGGGTTATGAGGTTATGGGAGAGACACCATTGGATTTATCTAACTATCTGATCCAGGTCACCTCCCAAATGGCACCCTATTCCCTATGTAGCGCACTACTTTGAATCAGGGCCCACAATTCTGTTTTATTAATTTAAACTGTAACTGTCAACCATCTTGACTTTCCAGCTCCATCTTGGTTTACCAGACAGAACCAGAATAAATAAAGCAGTTATGGTCGTGAAGTTGTGGTTCTGAAAACAGAGAGAGCTGAAAACCCTGGTAACTAGTAAAACAGGGCGTAACAACTCTCTTTATAACACCGTAGACCATTACAGCACACATTCCTTCCAGAAACCATCTGGACTCCATCATCAGGCACCACCTTACAGAATCAAGCTATGTCGACTTACAGCAAACCAACTCCTTACAGCACGCAAAATCTGCTGTAAGTCAGTGTAAGGGAACGCTTGGCTATAAAGAGCACTGTGGAGGCTCAGACACACCATTAGCGTTTGCTAGCCGAGAACCAGGGGCGTCATTTCAGATAAACCTAGGGTATGGCAAAATTATTTTTTTAAACATTTAATCTTATTTATTGAATTTCTGCCCAATAAAAAAAAAATGCACTTTGGAGAACAGCCAAAACAAGCTAAATTGAGTCCAGCCGTTATTCACCTCAGTCAATAGGAGACTGAACATTCACCTCAGTCAATAGGAGACTGAACATTCACCTCAGTCAATAGGAGACTGAACATTCACCTCAGTCAATAGGAGACTGAACATTCACCTCAGTCAATAGGAGACTGAACATTCACCTCAGTCAATAGGAGACATTCACCTCAGTCAATAGGAGACTGAACATTCTACAAAGAAAATACAACAATTAGCTGCTATGCACTAGCTCAGCACCGGGGATTAAACCTCTAGTTTAGCAGTTATGTAGCCATAGCCATCTACTACAGCCATCTTTACCTCTGCACTGTTTCGAGAAAAAGTCACGCTGTTACATCCTTCCCTCCCACTCCCAGGCATCCGCATGGTCCTAAAGTCGGTCTCTAAAACACCAAAACTGCATTTGGCTTTTAATGGGGATGGGAATATTAGTAGCCTGGCGTTGAGCTAGGGTACTGCCATATCCTGCCATACCCAATTGACGCCCCTGCTCTAAACAGAGTGCCAGCCGTAATTTGCGAACCGAGTGCACACCGATTTCACATATAGAATCGCGAGAAAATGGCGGCAGACATCTACAGCCTGTGGAAAAGCTTGTTTTGACTTGAGCCAAACTGCCAACTGTAAAACTGCCAACTGTAAAGCTGCCAGGCTCCCAACTGTTAAACTGCCATGCTGCCATCTTTGCCATGTTGCCAAACTACCAAGTTGCCGAACTGCCAAGCTGCTAAACTGCCAAGCTGCCAACTTTGCCAAGCTGCCAAACTGCCAACTTTGCCAAGCTGCTAAACTGCCAAGCTGACAAACTGCCAAGCTGCCAAGCTGCCAACTTTGCCAAGCTGCCAAACTGCCAAGCTGCTAAAACTGCCAAGCTGCCAAGCTTCCAACTTTGCCAAGTTGCCAACCTACCAAGTTGCCAACTACCAAGTTGCCAAACTGCCAAGCTGCCAACTTTGCCAAGCTGCCAAACTGCCAAGCTGTCAAACTGCCAAGCTGCCAAACTGCCAACTGTAAATCCTTGATGACCAACAGATGTTCAGCTCATTTCACAAACAAGGCTCTGTGTTCTTTTTGCCACAGGTCTCACACTATAAGGTCTGCTTCTACAATAGTATCAGGAATAGTCAACGTCCATCATTAGGTGGCTTTTGTGGCTCTTCCCCTGAAGTGAGTAGGACACAATGTTTCATCGGGACAAAATGTAGGTGTTGCTACTCGCTACCAAAGCCATATTTACATTGCTGATCCAGCATAAAAGCTGTTATTATGTCAATATAACTTCACAAGACGTTTCCGATCAAAGCCTTCACCAGGGAGTTTGATTGTCAGGGGTAAGTTCCCAGCTGCTGTGTAGGACCCATAGGATCTATGGACTAGTGGTGCTGTGTAGGACCCATAGGATCTATGGACTAGTGATGGTGTGTAGGACCCATAGGATCTATGGACTAGTGGTGCTGTATAGGACCCATAGGATCTATGGACTAGTGGTGCTGTGTAGGACCCATAGGATCTATGGACTAGTGGTGCTGTATAGGACCCATAGGATCTATGGACTAGTGGTGCTGTATAGGACCCATAGGATCTATGGACTAGTGGTGCTGTGATTAGGCTATCAGGTCATGTAGTATTGGATGCCATTGGTTTAAACGTACCCGCCATGACAGCTAACAGCTGGGTTTCTGTTGTGGACATTGTACAAATCATTCGGAAAGTAAGCATTCACCTACTAAGAACTAACAACTGACATAAATCTCATGATTTATTGATCACCCAGTTAGGTCTGTCAGTCTGGGTCCCACCTGGTCCCTCCCCTGTCCCTGCTCTGTCTGATTAGTATTCAGTGAATTCATTAGGAGACAATCACTGCTGTCTGGTAACATGGGAACTCCTGACAGAGGGGAGGGGAGGTCGGGTTCAACCCAGCAGATAGGTCCCTTCGGTTGGGGGAAGGGAAGCGAGGAGTACCCCCAACCTCACCCATTTCCCCCAACATCCCAATGTCACTGTGTCCTTCCTCTGAAAATGATATGATGATCCTCTGAAAATGATATGATGATCACAGAGAAAGCCAGAGTATGGCTTTGGTTTCTCAAAGACATATTTCTATAGGCTATATTATATATTTCTATATACACTACCGTTCAAAGTTTGGGGCCACTTAGAAATGTCCTTGTTTTTCAAAGAAAAGCACATTTTTTGTCCATTAAAATAACATCAAATTGATCAGAAATACAGTGTAGACATTGTTAATGTTGTAAATTACTATTGTAGCTGGAAATGGCCGATTTTTTATGGAATAGCTACATAGGCGTACAGAGGCCCATTATCAGCAACCATCACTCCTTTGTTCCAACGGCACGTTGTGTTAGCTAATCCAAGTTTATCATTTTAAAAGGCTAATTGATCATTAGAAAACCCTTTTGAAATTATGTTATCACAGCTGAAAACTGTTGTTCTGATTAAAGAAGCAATAAAACTGACCTTCTTTAGACTAGTTGAGTATCTGGAGCATCAGCATTTGTGGGTTCGACTACAGGCTCAAAATGTCCAGAAACAAATATCTTTCTTCTGAAACTCATCAGTCTATTCTTGTTCTGAGAAATGAAGGCTATTCCATGCGAGAAATTGCAAAAAAACTGAAGATCTTGTACAACGCTGTGTACTACTCCCTTCACAGACTCCCTAACCAGAATAGAAAGAGGAGTGGGAGGCCCCGGGGCACAACTGAGTAAGAGGACAAGTACATTAGAGTGTCTAGTTTGAGAAACAGATGCCTCACAAGTCCTCAACTGGCAGCTTCATTAAATAGTACACGAAAAACAACAGTCTCAACATCAACAGTGAAGAGGCGACTCCGGGATGCTGGCCTTCTAGGCAGAGTTGCAAAGAAAAAGCCATATCTCAGACTGGCCAATAAAAAGAAAAGATTAAGATGGGCAAAAGAACACAGACACTGGACAGAGAAACAAAAAATGTGCTTTTACTTTCAATAACAAGGACATTTCTAAGTGACCCCAAACTTTTGAACGGTAGTGTATATCTATGGCTCTGGTGTTTCTCACGTCTATATATGACTATATATACACTGTTCTTTCCATGACATAGACTGACCAGGTGAATCCAGGTGAAAGCTATGATCCCTTATTGATGTCACTTGTTAAATCCACTTCAATCAGTGTAGATGAAGCGGAGGATGAAAGGTTAAAGAAGGATTTTTAAGCCTTGAGACAATTGATACATGGATTGTGTATGTGTGTCATTCAGAATTTTAATAGGCAAGACAAAATATTTTAATGGGGTATGGTAGTAGGTGCCAGGCCACCGGTTTGCGTGTGTCAAGAACTGCAACACTGAGTCGGCAGTTAGATAGTTGGGCCAGTAACCGAAAGGTTGCTAGATCGAATCCCCGAGATGACAAGGTAAAAATCTGTTGTTCTGCCCCAGAACAAGGCAGTTAATCCACTGTTCCCCAGTAGGCGTCATTGTAAATAAGAATTTGTTCTCAACTGACTTGCCTAGTTAAATAAAGGTTCAATTAAAAAAAGAAAAACACTGCTGTTCTTTTTTTTTCACGCTCAATTGTTTCCCGTGTGTATCAAGAACGGTCCACCACCCAAAGGACATCCAGCCAACTTGACACAACTGTGGGAAGCATTGGAGTCAACATGGGCCAGCATCCCTGTGGAACGCCTTCGACACCTTGTAGAGTCCATGCACCGACGAATTGAGGCTTTTCTGAGGGAAAAGGGGGCTGCAACTCAATATTAGGAAGGTTTCTAATGTTTTGTCCACTCAGTGTATATTTCACATAATGACTTCACAAAGAAAAACTGTTTTCAGAAACCAGTATGACTACTAGCCTATATGAGGTAATGGATAAAGAATGAGAAATACTTGAGTCCAGTTCAGTCCATATATCCCATAAAGGCTAGCTCAGTCCATATATCCCCTAAAGGCTACCTCAGTCCATATATCCCCTAAAGGCTAGCTCAGTCCATATATCCCATAAAGGCTAGCTCAGTCCATATATCCCATAAAGGCTAGCTCAGTCCATATATCCCCTAAAGGCTAACTCAGTCCATATATCCCCTAAAGGCTAACTCAGTCCATATATCCCCTAAA
>QNTS01005974.1:0-14159 GCA_003317085.1 Hucho hucho
TTGATTGATTCCCTGTTATCTGACCTTGGACTGTTTTCTGATTCTTGTTTTCCCGTCTGCCGCCTGCCCCGACCCACGCCTGGTACTGGTTCTGTTCCTGGATACCCTCTGACACCCTCTAAGCTGTTATCTGAGTTTTGCCTGTCTGACCAACCTTGATTAAAGTTTACTGCTTATGGATCCGAACGTCTCTGGCTCTGCGTTACAACAGCAGTAGATGGTACAATTATTATGTACACTATACTTGCTTGTTTTGTCACATGAATTGAAATTAGGCACACTATTAGCATTTTAGCAACCAGGAAATGGCGGAACAATTTCTGTATAGTGCATCTATAATGCTGACTTTTACAGGAGTTCCTGGCCCCATCCTGTTTACCTACAGACTATACACTGAGGTATATACAGTGCATTCGGAAAGTGTTCAGATCCCTTGACTTTATCCACATTTTGTTACATTACAGCCTTCTTCTAAAATTGATACAATTATTATGTTCCTCATCAATAGCCCATAATGACAAAGCAAAAACTGTTTTGGATTTTTTTTTGCAAATGTATATATTTAAAAAAAACTGAAACATATTTACACAAGTATTCAGACCCTTTACTCAGTACTTTGTTGAAGTACTTTTGGCAGCGATTACAGCCTCGAGTCTTCTTGGGTATGACGATACAAGCTTGGCACACCTGTATTTGGGGAGTTTCTCCCATTCTTCTCTGCAGATCCTCTCAAGCTCTATCAGGTTGGATGGGGAGTGTCGCTGCAGTTATTTTCAGGTCTCTCCAGAGATGTTCGATCGGGTTTAAGCCTGGGCCCTGGCTGGGCCACTCAAGGACATTCAGAAACTTTCCCCGAAACTTCTGTGTTGTCTTGGCTGTGTGCTTATGGTTGTTGTCCTGTCAGAAGGTAAACCTTCTCCCCAGTCTGAGGTCCTGAGTGCTCTGGAGCAGGTTTTCATCAATAATCTCTCTGTACTTTGCTCCGTTCATCTTTCCCTCGATCCTGACTAGTCTCCCAGTCCCTGCCGCTGAAAAACATCCCCACAGCATGATGCTGCCACGACCATGCTTCACTGTAGGGATGGTGCCAGGTTTCCTCCAGACGTGACTCTTGGCATTCAGGCAAAATAGTTAAGTCTTGGTTTCATCAGACCAGAGAATCTTGTTTCTCATGGCCTGAGAGTCCTTTAGGTGCCTTTTGGCAAACTCCAAGTAGCTGTCATGTGCCTTTTACTGAGGAGTGGCTTCCATCTGGCCACTCTACCATAAAGGCCTGATTTGGTGGAGTGCACCAGAGATGGTTGTCTTCACAGAGGAACTCTGGAGCTCTGTCAGAGTGACTATCGGGTTCTTGGTCACCTCCCTACCAAAGCCCTTCTTCCTCGATTTCTCAGTTTGGCCGGGAGGCCAGCTCTAGGAAAAGTCTTGGTGGGTTCCAAACTTCTTCCATTTAAGAATGATTGAGGCCACTGTGTTCTTGGGGACCTTCAATGCTGCATAAGGTTTTTGGTACCCTTCCTCAGATCTGTGCCTAGACACAATCCTGTCTCGGAGCTCTACGGACAATTCCTTTGACATGGCTTGGTTTTTGCTCTGACAGTCACTGTCAACTGTGGGACCTTATATAGACAGGTGTGTGTCTTTCCAAATCATCAATCAATTGAATTTACCACAGGTGGACTCCAGTCAAGTTGTAGAAACATCTCAAGGATAATCAATGGAAACAGGATGCACCTGAGCTCAGTTTCGAGCCTCATAGCAATGGGTCTGGAAAGTTATGTAAAACATTTTTTTTTTTACATTTTCAAAAATGTCTAAACTGTGTTTGCTTTGCCATTATGGGGTATTGTGTGTAGATTGATGAGGGAAAAAATGAATTTTATCCATTTTAGAATAAGGCTGTAACGTAACGAAATGTGGAAAAAGTCATGGGGTCTGAATTCTTTCCGAATGCACTGTAGTGTCCTTTTAGACTTTTACTCAAATAGTATTTTACTGGGTGACTTTCACTTTTACTTGAGTCATTTGCTATTACGGTATCTTTACTTTTACTCACATATGACAATTGGGTACGTTTTCCACCACTGGGCTTACCCGTGCTAAACAGTTTTTTTTGTATGACTTAGAATGCGTCTCAACTAACCACAATGCTTGTTTTGACCAACCCATTGTAGAACAATCACATTGTGACAATGTTCCCATAAGGTCATGTGTGGAGTCTTTAGTTGTCATACATATCCACATACAATACACTCACACAAATAGACAAACAAACACACACACACACACACACACACACACTGAACAAGGTCTGAATGCACAGCTTGTGGGGGAAGTCTGAACAGTTTTTGTAGGATGTTTCGGTTGCGTAGGTAGGGTTGCTAGCTGACATTTGTTTAATTGAGTGGAATGGAGGAATTATGAATGAAATGATACATGCTTGTGTGTGTGCATTGTGCTTCTCTGTGTCATCAGTGGATGACTGTCAGAATGTGTGTACAGTAGACCTACACAATATCTATCGGCCCACATTTGCCCAGAAGGGTATACCACAAAGCCGGATTAATCAGTTAGCCGACTAACTTTGATAAGCAACCAGAAAAAAATGTTGATTTTATGGTTAATTAAAAAAGCTAATCTTAGATACCTTTTTGTTTGTTAAATCAATTAGACCATGCCCATTTCAAGCCTATATTTCTACAAAACAAAAATGTATCAGAATGTTTAGACAAGTTAGCTAGCTAACTCTGTAATCCTGTTTTCTTTAATACTCCTCAGGTTGGGTGTGTGTGTGTCCACGGTATGTTTTCACAATGCATAAGCAGACTGTTTGCGCAGTGTGTGGCGGTGCCCTTGCCAGTGCGTACGGACACAGAATGACGTTGTCGCCAGATGTTCGGTCTTGCTTGGGTGCGTGTCATTGAGTTAACAACGGAACAATCATATTTGATCAGCTCAATAAAAAATCACATGGTCCAGACTGATTCATAAAACAGAATCAAACACAATATGAATGAATCAAACACAATATCCAGTTTATTCCTTTTAATTCAAGATCAAAATATACAATATTTTTGTATCAATATTTTCCCCATACAAGTGAAGAATACAGTGTCTTGAGTCTCTATTCTGCTTTGTTGTCTGTGAATGAAAATGTTAAGCTTTTTTAACAATGATGAACTCTTCCAATTGACACACATACAGTGGCAAGAAAGAGTATGTGAACCCTGCATAAATTGGACATCAAATTTGATCTGATCTTCATCTAAGTCACAACAATAGACAAACACAGTCTGCTTAAACTAATAACACAGAAACAATTATACTTTTTCATGTCTTTGTTGAACACACTGTGTAAACATTCACGGTTACGGGTCAGACCTGCACAACGGTCAGGAGGAATTTTGGACCATTCCTCTTTACTAAACTGTATCAGTTCAGCAATATTCTTGGGATGTCTGGTGTGAACTGCTCTCTTGAGGTCATGCCACGTGTCGTTGTCCTGTTGCATCACTCAACTTCTGTTGAGCTTCAATTGGCGGACAGATAGCAATACATTCTCCTGCAAAATGTCTTGATTAACTTGGGAATTCATTTTTCCGTCGATGATAGCAAGCTGTCCAGGCCCTGAGGCAGCAAAGCAGCCCCAAACCATGATGCTTCCTCCACCATACTTTACAGTGGGGATGAGGTTTTGATGTTGGTGTGCTGAGTCTTTTTTTCTCCATACATAGAGTTGTGTGTTCCTTCCAAACAACTAAATTTTAGTTTAATCTGTCCACAGAATATTTTGCCAGTAGCGCTGTGGAACATCCAGGTGCTCTTTTGCGAACCTTAGACGTGCAGCAATGTTTTTTTTGACAGCAGTGGCTTCTTCCGTGGTGTCCTCCCATGAACACCATTTGTGTTTAGTGTTTTACGTGTCGTAGACTCGTCAACAGAGATGTTAGTTTGTTCCATAGATTTCTGTAAGTCTTTAACTGACACTCTAGGATTCTTCTTCACCTCATTGAGTTTTCTGCGCTGTGCTCTTGCAGTCATCTTTGCAGGACGGCCACTCCTAGCAAGAGTAGCAACAGTGCTGAACTTTCTACATTTATAGACAATTTGTCTTACCGTGGACTGATGAACATCAAGGCTTTTATAGATAATTTTTGTAACCATTTCCAGCTTCATGCAAGTCAACAATTCTTAATCTTAGGTATTTTAAGATCTATTTTGTTCAAGGCACGGTTCACATCAGGCAATGCTTCTTGTGAATTGAAAACTCACATTTTGTGAGTGTTTTTTATAAGGCAGGGCAGTTCTAACCAAGATCTCCAATCTCGTCTCATTGATTGGACTCAAGGTTAGCTGACTCCTGACTCCAATTAGCTTTTGGAGAAGTCATTAGCCTAGGGGTTCACATAATTATTGTAAAAATACAATAATTTGTGTGTTATTAGTTTAAGCCCACTGTGTTTGTCTATTGTTGTGACTTAGACGAAGATCAGATCACATTTTATGCAGAAAGCCAGCTAATTCCAAAGGGTTCACAGACTTTTTCTTGCCACTGTATACAGCTGTGGCCAAAAGTTTTGAGAATGACACAAATATTAATTTCCACAAAGTTTGCTGCTTCAGTGTCTTTGGATATTTTTGTCAGATGTTACTATGGAATACTGAAGTATAATTACAAGAATTTCATAAGTGACAAAGGCTTTTATTGACAATTACATGAAGCTGATGCAAAGAGTCAATATTTGCAGGATTGACCCTTCTTTTTCAAGACCTCTGCAATCCGCCCTGGCATGCTGTCAATTAACTTCTGGGCCACATCCTGACTGATGGCAGCCCATTCTTGTATAATCAATGCTTGGAGTTTGTCAGAATTTGTGGGTTTTTGTTTGTCCACCCGCCTCTTTTTGTTTGTCCACCACAAGTTCTCAATGAGATTAAGGTCTGGGGAGTTTCCTGGCCATGGACCCAAAATATCGATGTTTTGTTCCCCGAGCCACTTTTGCCTTATGGCAAGGTGCTCCATGCTGGAAAAAGCATTGTTCGTCAACAAACTGTTCCTGGATGGTTGGGAGAAGTTGCTCTCGGAGGATGTGTTGGTACCATTCTTTATTCATGGCTGTGTTCTTAGGCAAAATTGTGAGTGAGCCCACTCCCTTGGCTGAGAAGCAACCCCACACATGAATGGTCTCAGGATGCTTTGCTGTTGGTATGACACAGGACTGATGGTAGCGCTCACCTTGTCTTCTCCGGATAAGCTTTTTTCCGGATGCCCCAAATAATCGGAAAGGGGATTCATCATAGAAAATGACTTTACCCCAGTCCTCAGCAGTCCAATCCCTGTACCTTTTGCAGAATATCAGTCTGTCCCTGATGTTTTTCCTGGAGAAAAGTGGCTTCTTTGCTGCCCTTCTTGACACCAGGCCATCCTCCAAAAGTCTTCGCCTCACTGTGCGTGCAGATGCACTCACACCTGCCTGCTGCCATTCCTGAGCAAGCTCTATACTGGTAGTGCACATATCCTGCAGCTGAATCAACTTTAGGAGACGGTCCTGGCGCTTGCTGGACTTTCTTGGTCGCCCTGAAGCCTCCTTCACAACAATTGAACCGCTCTCCTTGAAGTTCTTGATGATCCGATAAATGGTTGATTTAGGTGCAATCTTACTGGCAGCAATATCCTTGCCTGTGAAGCCCTTTTTGTGCAAAGCAATGATGACGGCACATGTTTCCTTGCAGGTAACCATGGTTGACAGAAGAAGAACAATGATTCCAAACACCACCCTCCTTTTGAAGCTTCCAGTCTGTTATTCGAACTCAATCAGCATGATATAGTGATCTACAGCCTTGTCCTCGTCAACACTCACACCTGTGTTAACGAGAGAATCACTGACATGATGTCAGCTGGTCCTTTTGTGGCAGGGCTGAAATGCAGTGGAAATGTTTTTTTGGGATTCAGTTCATTTGCATGGCAAAGAGGGACTTTGCAATTAATTGCAATTCATCTGATCACTCTTCATGACATTCTGGAGTATATGCAAAGTGCCATCAAACAAACTGAGGCAGCAGACTTTGTGAAAATGTATATTTGTGTCATTCTCAAAACTTTTCGCTCTTCTCACACACACACACACACAAAACAAAGATACAGTTTGAAGCTGAGATCCGTATTTGGTGAAACGGCGCCACTGGTAGCCCCAGGCCCTTTGCTTATTGTTTTGTTTTTGAAACGGGGCAGAGGAGCATTCTGCATTGTGGTAGAAAATACAAACAGTCTGCTCTTCTATCGTGCGTGCAATGATGTCCGAGGGGTTCTTTGTTTGAGGTAATGTCTTTATTGTTGTAATATCGTAAACGGACGTGGCAGTTTCACCGCTACGGATTCCGACTTCAGAGTTTCAAATGCTATTTCAATGAACTCAAAAATCTTGTGCCACCTCCACTGGGTATCTGGAAACAAATTAATAATTCAATAAGTGTGTGTGTGAACTCATTCAGTATGTGTGAATATATGGCCATTGGCCAATATGTTAATTAGATTGCCTGCTCTATAAAAAAGGGTAATTATATTTATCTTCCTGAAACAGTGGACTGCTATATGGCACAATACTTCAGGTAAAGACACCCTGGGCTAGCTGTCTGCAGTTACAAAAACCCATAAAATTACCATCAGTGTTTTTTAAACTTTCGTTTATTTCTCCCTCTTCCCCATTACCTCTTCATCTCTACTCTCTTTGTCTCCCTCTCTCTCCATCTGTTCCCATCTCCCAGGCAGGTTGAGCTGATGTAGTTCTGCTGTGTGGGTTGTCTTTCGTCGCTGCCTCAGAATTCTACTCTAAATCCTCCCTTATACTCCCCTCGCACTGTCCAGAGCCTCCTCCCTTTAAGTCACTTTTCCTACCTCCTCTCTTCTCCCTCCATCCCACTGATCTCCTCCCTTTCTCTCTTCTCCTCCTGTCCTATCTCACTCTCCTCCCGCCACTAATTAGATCAGGACATCTACTCCCCAGAAAGCCACCTTTTCAACTCTCATCCCTGACCACCTTTTCATCCACTCTCTCCATCACTCTCTCTCTTTCTCTGTAATTCTCTATCTGTCCACCAGTTCTCTTCCCCTCCTCCTCTCTTTTCCCCCACCTCTCACTCTCCCTCTATTTTCATGCCTCCCCCACCCCTCTCTCCTACCTCTTCTCCCCTCTCTCTCAGGTTTTTTTTGGTGGCGTTCTTGACAAATGTGTCACTGAGTTGTGTGATGAGGTCAGCCAGTTCTCCGGTGGCCTGAGACTTCTCCTCCAGGAGCTCATAGCGCAGGCTGGAGATGTCCTGCTTGATCTCCTTCAGTTCCCCTAAAACACACGCACACACAGTCAGGCAGAGTCACACACACACACACATGTATGAGTGAAACACACACAAACACACGCACTTGAACACACACACAACACTGTTGTTCTATTACATGCTGTTAAGAATGAACTAACATTGAGGAGAGAGGACCAGACTGTGATCCTTTAAGTTACACTCGCACTGACAATACCCATCCAGGCAGGTAGCATCTGGTGAGGTACATAAAGGCGACATTAAAGGAGATTCGATTTTCACCTTCATTGACTTCATCGTTCTCCCTGTCAACCTGAGCCTTCAGAACATAGCGCTTAATGAGACGCTTCATGATCTTCTGCAGTACGACAGAGAAGAGAGAGGGAGGAGGGGAGGAGAAGTGAGAGAAATATGAAGGGGAGAGAAGTGGAGAAGAGTTGGTTATGAAAGCTGACAAGAATCTTTATTAAACATACACACACACACACACACACACACACACACACACACACACACACACACACACACACACACACACACACACACACACACACACACACACACACTGAGAGGTGTTTTATAGAGATGAGCTCTCACACTGATCAGCTCTGAATGGTAAGTATTGATCTAAAGCCTATAGAGACTACACACTTAGCTCTCTCTAAGACCCACTGAGTCAGTCCATGCATTGAAACACTCTAGGAACCGGTCCATAAATATATATAGTTGGGTGCAGTGAAATGTATTGTTTTACAGGGTCATGGCACCCCTGGAGCAAATGGCACCCCTGGAGTAACTTAGAGTTAAGTACCTTGCTCAAGGGCAAATCAACATATATTTCACCTTGACAGCTTGGGTTTTCAAACCAGTGACCTTTCAGTTACTGGCCTAATGCTTTAACCGCTATGCTACCTGCCATCCTGCGTGCACTACATACATACTCACTGTGAGAAGCTGACCTGACATACCAAAATAAATTGTGTGTGTCAGGAGAAACGCTTTTAGAGAGAAGCATAATGGTCTGTGTTAGGCACAATAGAATGACCTCATGACGGAGGAAGAGAGAAGATTTCCCACAGGGCAAAGGTGGACAGAAAGACCTTTCCTCATTCCATCCCTCTATCCATTTTCCCAATTCAGTCAATCACTCCACACTCCTGCTCATTTATTCAGCCATTACCTGCTCCCACTAAATCCATTTCTCGATACCTCATTAAACCTATATGTCGTCTTGTTTTCTTTCCTTCTTTGCCCACTCTTTCCCCTCTGATATTTCTCACATATTACCTATACTTCCCCCTTCTACACCCCTCTCCCCTCTCTCTTTCTTGCTTACTTTCTATATATCTCTCGTTCTCTGGTACCTGGTATCTGGTGGAATGTTTGATGGCTTTTCTGAGAGTGGACTCCTCTCGTGGTCGACCGTGGGCTCTGTAGCGTTTGCCCTGCAACAACACAACATGAGTTATATATATATATATATATATATATATATATATATATATAGTAGGTTTTCACTCCAAACATAATCTAGCAAACCTGGTTAAATTAATTAGCTGAATCAGGTTAGTTACAACTGGGTTTGGAGCGAAAACCTACAGGAGGCTAGTTCTCTGTGAACGCAGATTGACATAAAAGTGTAGTCAACTTTGTTCTAAGAGCAAAAATAATCTGATCGGATTTGTTCTGCCCTAAACCAACCAATTGGTTTCTAAAAGATTCTCTGTTCAAACCTCCGCCATGTTTTCAAAATTTGTGCATCTGTTAAACTCCGACCATTGACCTTTTAGAAACCAATCGGATTTGTTCTGCCATAAACCAGTCAGCTATTTCCTACCCTAAGAACAAAGTTGACTACACTTTATGTCAATCTGCTCCAGGAACAGGGATGGAGAGCACTGGTATAAATCCAGGTGCTAGTATTAGCAGGATCAACTAGTATTCAGTATGCAGGAACAACTAGTATTCAGTATGCAGGAACAACTAGAGGAGACAAGCGACTGACCTTGACTTAAGTTATATTTTGTTGATGAAGTGCATCAATAACATAAGTTATATATGAGGACGAGTTAGACACAACAGCACAACATGAGAAGCTAGAGAGGAGGTTAGAGAGCATGACAGCCATATGAGTCACTGCAAATCTAGATGAAATCAAATCAAAGTTTATTGGTCGCATACACAGATTTGCAGATGTTGTCGCAGGGGAAGCAAAATGATTGTGTTTCTAGCTCCAACAGTACAGCAAAATACTTGTATTTCTAGCTCCAACAGTGCAGTAAATGCTTGTGTTTCTAGCTCCAATAGTACAGCAAAATACTTGTATTTCTAGCTCCAACAGTACAGCAAAATACTTGTGTTTCTAGCTCCAACATTGCAGTAAAAGCTGGCAACACAAAACAATACAATACACACATAATACCCAAAATAAAAATAAAGAAATTAAGAAATATCAGAACGAGCAATGTCAGAGTCCGGAATAAAAATATATAGTGTTCAAAACATTAGGAACACCTGCTCTTTCCTTACCAGGTGAATCCCGGTGAAAGCTATGATCCCTTACCGGTCACTTGCTAGACCCATTTCAATCAGTGTAGTTGAAAGGGAGGAAACTGGTTAAAGGATTTTTCAACCTTGAGACAATTGAGACGTGGACTGTGTGCCATTCAGAGGGTGAAAGAGCAAGAAAAATATTTAAGTGCCTTTGAATGGGGTATGGTAGTAGGTGCCAGGCGCACTGGTTTGAGTGTGTCAAGAACTGCAACGCTGCTGGGCTTTTCACACCCAACAGTTTCCCATGTGTATCATGAATGGTTCACCACCCAATGGACATCCAGCCAACTTGACACAACTGTGGGAAGCATTGGCGTCAACATGGGCCAGCATTCCTGTGGAACGCTTTCAACACATTGTAGAGTCCATGCCCTGACGAATTGAGACTGATCCAATGGCAAAAGGGGTTGCAAAGCAATATTAGGAAGGTGTTCCTAATGTTGTGTACACTCATACACTACCGTTCAAAACTTAGAAATGTCCTTGTTTTTGAAAGAAAAGCACATTTATTGTCCATTAAAATAACATCAAATTGATCAGAAATACAGTGTAGACATTGTTAATGTTGTAAATGACTATTGTAGCTAAGGCTAATTGATCATTAGAAAACCCTTTGCAATTATGTTAGCACAGCTGAAAACTGTTGTTCTGATTAAAGAAGCAATAAAACTGTCCTTCTTTAGACTAGTTGAGTATCTGGAGCATCAGCATTTGTGGGTTCGATTTCAGGCTCAAAATGGCTAGAAACAAAGAACTTTCTTCTGAAACTCGTCAGTCTATTCTTGTTCTGAGAAATGAAGGCTATTCCATGCGAGAAATTGCCAAGAAACTGAAGATCTCGTACAACGCTGTGTACTACTCCCTTCACAGAACAGCGCAAACTGTCTCTAACCAGAATAGAAAGAAGAGTGGGAGGCCCCAGTGCACAACTGAGCAAGAGGGCAAGTGCATTAGAGTGTCTAGTTTGAGAAACAGACGCCTCACAAGTCCTCAACTGGCCGCTTCATTAAATAGTACCCGCAAAACACCAGTCTCAACGTCAACAGTGAAGAGGTGACTCTGGGATGCTGGCCTTCTCGGCAGAGTTGCAAAGAAAAAGCCATATCTCAGACTGGCCAATAAAAATAAAAGACTAAGATGGGTAACAGAACACAGACACAAGAGCTCTGCCTAGAAGGCCAGCATCCCGGAGTCGCCTCTTCACTGTTGACGTTGAGACTGGTGTTTTACGGGTACTATTTACACATGTGGCAGCCATGCTGGTTACATGCTTAACCAGCATGGCTACCACAGTATTCTGCAGCCATACGCCATCCCATCTAGTGAGACTATAATTTGTTGTTCAACAGGACAATGACCCAAAACACACCTTCAGGCTGTGTAAAGGCTATACCAAGAAGAGTGATGGAGTACTGCATCAGATGACTTGGCCTCAACAATCACCCGACCTCAACCCAATTGAGATGGTTTGGGATGAGTTGGACTGCAGAGTGAAGGAAAATCAGCCAACAAGTGCTTAGCATATGTGGGAACTCCTTCAAGATTGTTGGAAAATCATTCCTCATGAAGCTGGTTGAGAGAATGCCAAGAGTGTGCAAAGCTGTCATCAAGGCAAAGGGTGGCTACTTTGAATAATCTAAAATCTAAAATATATTTTGTTTAACCCTTTTTTGGTTACTACATGATTCCAAATGTGTTATTTCATAGTTTTGATGTCTACAGTATTATTATACAATGTAGAAAATAGTACAAATAAATAAACTGTATATATAAATAGATACAAAATCTAATATTTATTTATTTATTTATTTATGTGCTGCAAACATGATTCCTATTATCTTGGAATAATGTGTGTTATGTCACTGGGTGTTGATGTATCTGCTCTCTGCTCTGCTAAATATCAATGACCTAGTTTTACTGTCCTCTTCTAGATTTACTTAGTGTCCTACGAGTCCTTATTTTCATTTTGGCAGGAGATACGGTCAAACACGCACACACACACACACACGCACACACACGCACACACACGCACACAGACATGCATGCACGCACACGCACATGGATATACACACACAGATCTGGGGCTCGAAAGGCTGCTAAGCTTGACATCATCAGTGGCATGGCAAAACAAGACATGGCACCAAACTGCAATTGGTCCTGAAACCCCTGACAGACACACACACACACTAGCCCATGCACTAGCCCTGCATACTAACACACAAACACACACACACAAACAGACACACACACACACACACTCACAAACACACGCTGAATAACATACAGTTACAAACACAATGTACACGATGTACACAAACACTCTAAAAGGGAAGGAAGTTGCTGTATACATGCATATCTCTTTCAGGAAGAGAGAAACCGCTGCAGTTTGCTCCAACAAACCCATTTGACATTTTTCACGTCTTCCTAAGGTGTAGTGCGAGTCTGTTTATCGATTGCTCACCTAATGCTCTGCTCAGTTGTGTTTCATAGCCAAGCCATCAGATCTCTGTCTACCCACAGAGGCAGTTGTATGAAACGGATCCTGCCTCTATGAACCAGGTTAAGCATTAGGAAGGAGCGGGCATATCCAACAGCTCCTATAATACATCCTGAAGCCTTTGAAATACATCCAATAGTCTCCACAACACATCCACCCCAAAATAACCCAAGCGGCTTTTGCAACAGCTTGCCAAAACATTGTGCATTGCCATTTAGATTTGGCACCATCCCTCCCTGGATGTTCAGCTATGCTTTGGCAAGACAGATTTTTTTTATATATATTTTTTTATTTCCCCTTTATTTAACCAGGTAGGCCAGTTGAGAACAAGTTCTCATTTACAACTGCGACCTGGCCAAGATAAAGCAAAGCAGTGCGACACAAACAACACACACATGGGATAAACAAACGTACAGTCAATAACACAATAGAAAAGTCTATATACAGTGTGTGCAAATGTAGTAAGATTACCAAGGATCTGCTCAGCACCATTCACAGCAAATTCTCACCTGGTATTCCAATAAGCTAATCAAACAAAATACATTTAAAATTGTATTTTTAAATGTTCTTATCTTATTACACTGAAAATAGCTTTGTTTATGATCAAACACTTACTAGCATCTACAGTATGTATTGATACAATTAGGGTTTGACTTTTGACCTTTGCCCTCTCCCCTCTGACCTTGAGTCGTGAGTTGAGAATGCCCATCTCTAGTTCGTTGTCGTGGCGACGCCCCTTGGCCTTGCAGAGGTGAACGATGCAGGCCTTGGTGCGGAGGACCAGGTAGTACCAGGACTTGGGAGAAGGCACCATGTTGAAAGGAGCGGGTAGAGTGCGACCCTCGTCAAAGTAGGACATCCACAGCTTGGCACGGGCAAACTTCCACTCTACATCTGCATCTGTCTGGAGGGGACACACACACACACATGGACATACGGACACAAACAAATAAACGCATGCGCACACTGCACACATAAACACACACATTGGTACAGTCATGTGGGATTAACAATATTTCACACTGACTATTCATTTCTAAACTAAACATTATCACAACAGGACCATTGTATGATTATAAATGTAAGATTGGATCTTTCCTAATGAATGAGTTATTAAAAGGTATGACCTCTATATGAATGAGTTATTAATAGGACTGACCTCTATATGAATGCGTTATTAATAGGACTGACCTCTATATGAATGAGTTATTAATAGAACTGATCTCTATATGAATGAGTTATTAATAGGACTGACCTCTATATGAATGAGTTATTAATAGAACATTACCGCTTTATGAATTAGTTATTAATAGGATTGCCCTCTATATGAATGAGTTATTAATAGAACTGACCTCTATATGAATGAGTTATTAATAGGACTGACCTCTATATGAATGAGTTATTAATAGAACTGACCTCTATATGAATGAGTTATTAATAGCACATTACCTCTTTATGAATGAGTTATTAGTAGGATTGCCCTCTATATGAATGAGTTATTAATAGAACTGACCTCTATATGAATGAGTTATTAATAGAACTGACCTCTATATGAATGAGTTATTAATAGAACATTACCTCTTTATGAATGAGTTATTAATAGGATTGCCCTCTATATGAATGAGTTATTAATAGAACTGACCTCTATATGAATGAGTTATTAATAGGATTGCCCTCTATATGAATGAGTTATTAATAGAACTGACCTCTATATGAATGAGTTATTAATAGAACTGACCTCTATATGAATGAGTTATTAATAGAACTGACCTCTATATGAATGAGTTATTAATAG
>QNTS01005974.1:43772-65037 GCA_003317085.1 Hucho hucho
ACAGTATCTGCATGCTGTGGGGGTTAAGGTTAGTGTGACTTCAACAGTATCTGCATGCTGTGGGGGTTAAGGTTAGTGTGACTTCAACAGTATCTGCATGCTGTGGGGGTTAAGGTTAGTGTGACTTCAACAGTATCTGCATGCTTATTATATTATTATACAAATAATAATATAATGATAATCAATAATTTTGCTCTTTATTTAGCCATCTTACATGTAAAACTTTATTTGTTCATCGAAAATTGTGAATAACTCACCACAGGTTAATGACAAGGGTGTGCTTGAAATGATGCACATAACTCTGCAATGTTGGGTTGTATTGGAGAGAGTCTCAGTCTTAAATCATTTCCCACACACAGTCTGTGCCTGTGTTTAGATTTCATGCTAGTGAGGACCGAGAATCCACTTTCACATAGGTACGTGGTTGCAAAGGGCATCAGTGTCTTAACAGCGCCAAGGCAAGATACTCTGAGCGCAGCCCAATCCAGAAATCTGGCAGTGGCTTCTGATTAAATAACATTTTCACAGAACCGCTTGCTGTAATTTCGATGAGGCTCTCTTGTTCAGATATCGGTAAGTGGACTGGAGGCAGGGCATGAAATGGATAATGAATCTCGTTGTTTGTGTCATCTGTGTATGGAAAGTACCTGCGTAATTGCGCACCCAACTCACTCAGGTGCTTCGCTATATCACATTTTACATTGTCCGTAAGCTTGAGTTCATTTGCACACAAAAGATCTGACAATGATGGAAAGACCTGTGTGTTGTCCTTGATAATGCAGACAGAAAAGAGCTCCAACTTCTTAATCATAGCCTCAATTTTGTCCCGCACATTGAATATAGTTCCTTGTAATCCTAGATTCAGATCATTCAGGCGTGAAAAACATCACCCAGATAGGCCAGTCGTGTGAGAAACTCGTCACTTCGGGCAGCAGGTAGCCTAGTGGTTAGAGCGTTGGACTAGTAACCGAAAGGTTGCAAGATCGAATCCCTGAACTGACAAGGTAAAAATCTGTTGTTCTGCCCCTGAACAAGGCAGTTAACCCACTGTTCCTAGGCCGTCATTGAAAATAAGAACTTGTTCTTAACTGACTTGCCTAGTTAAATAAAGATAAAATAAAAAATAAAATCATGCAAGCGGTCAGACAAGTGAAAATGATGTTCAGTAAAGAAAACTTAAACTCGTCTCTCAATAAAAAAACAATGTGTCAATACTTTGCCCCTTGATAACCAGCGCACTTCTGTATGTTGTAAAAGTGTTACATGGTCGCTGCCCATATCATTGCATTGTGCAGAAAATACACGAGAGTTCAGGAGCCTTGATTTAACAAAGTTAACCATTTTCACTGTAGTGTCCAAAACGTCTTTCAAGCTGTCAGGCATTCCTTTGGCAGCAAGAGCCTCTCAGTGGATGCTGCAGTGTACCTAAGTGGCGTCGGGAGCAACTGCGCGTTACCACTCCACTGTCTCCCTGTCATGGCTTTTGCACCATCAGTACAGATACCAACACATCTTGACCACCAAAGTCCATTTGATGTCACAAAGCTGTCCAGTACTTTAAAACGATCCTCTCCTGTTGTCCAGGTTTCCAGTGGTTTGCAGAAGAAGATGTCTTCCTTAATTGACTCCCCATAAACGTAACGGACATATACCAGGAGCTGTGCCAGGCCCGCCACGACTCTTCACTCATTCAGCTGTAACGCATAGAATTCTCTGGCTTGTATGCGAAGCAGTAATTGTTTCAAAACATCTCCTGCCATGTCACAATCAATTTTCGAGCAAACGGAATGAGCAGTAGCTACATTTGGCTACATACAGACCGTTAGTGGAATTCCCGCCAGAGAGTATTGGATGTGAATTATTTGCCTAGGCTACCTGTATTTGACATTGTGTTGTTATTTCGCTGAACACCAGATTGTTTCATTTAATCTTCGGCAGTGAAACAAGGCTACTAAGGCAATAAAAAAAACTCACCCAAATGTATAGCCCCATTGGAAAATATAAATGGCCTGTTTGAAAATTTGATTATTTTTAAATGTGAATCACAATTTTATTTGGTGTACCCCCGACGGCATTGTTTGGTGTACCTGCCTTAGAGGATCTGTAGTGTGTGGGTGCGTCAGTGGAGGCTGCTGAGGGGAGGACGGCTCATAATAATGTCTGGAATGGAGTCAATGGAATGGTACTAACTGTCACGCCCTGATGTGTTTCTTGTGTTTGTCTCCACCCCCTCCAGGTGTCGCTTATTTTCCCCAGTGTATTTATCCCTGTGTATCCTGTCTCTCCGTGCCAGTTTGTCTTGTATGTTTTCAAGTCAACCAGCGTGTTTTCCCGTGCTCCTGCTTTCTTTCTCTTTTGCCAGTCCTCCCGGTTTTGACCCTTGCCTGTTTTCTGGACTCCATTCCCGCCTGCCTGACCATTCTGCCTGTCCTTTCTGCCTGCCCTGACCTCGAGCCTGCCTGCCACTCGGTACCTCCTGGACTCTGAACTGGTTTTGACCTTTAGCCTGTCCACGACCATTCATAAATATCAAAGACTCTAACCATCTGCCTCCTGTGTCTGCATCTGGGTCTCGCCTTGTGCCTTGATACTAACGTGGTTTCCACGTGGTTGATACCATTCTGTTGACTCCATTCCAGGCATTACTATGAGCCGTCCTCCCCTCACCAGCCTCCACTGGTGTGCGCATGTGCGTGTGTATGTACATGCGGCATGCGTGTGTGTTTACCTGCAATGCATAGATGCATTACCTTGCTGCAGGGCATGATCCAGTAGGCGATAGCTAGGAAGGGCAGTCCCACGGTGACCCCTAGCACGGTCCAACACTTGACCCCGATGGACTGCTGCCTAAGACCTGACAGGTTCTCATACCAGATAGTCAGCAGCTGCTGCTGGCAGTTAGGGTGCGCCACAAACTACACACAGAGAGAGAGATGAAAACACATGAGAGAGAGATGTATGAAAACACACGAGAGAGAGATGTATGAAAACACACGAGAGAGAGATGTATGAAAACACATGAGAGAGAGATGTATGAAAACACATGAGAGAGAGATGAAAACACATGAGAGAGAGATGTATGAAAACACATGAGAGAGAGATGTATGAAAACACACGAGAGAGAGAGAGTGAGAGATGAAAACACTTACAAACCGGTTACAGGTTACAGCACCGTACAAACACACTGTAAAAAAATATATTAAAGCTAAACTCTTCTGGAAGTGCTCTCTAAATGGACCTGTTCTCCCTGTCAGCTATTCTCCCTCTGTCTCATTGAGGAACAGTCTGTATTTAAATATATATTGTCTTCAGTCTCAATCCACTGTGGACAGACTGAAAAATAGAGGGAGAGGGACAAAGTGAGGGAATGAGAATTGTGAGTGATATCTATCTGTGTGTGTGTGTGTTTGTGTAAATTCCCCATATAAAAGCCAACAGGATCACGTGTGTCTGGGATTTTCAGATTTTCACTGTGTGTGCGACGTGCGTGTGTGTGTGCAATTAAACAATGAATAATAATTTGGAGGGTGCTTGTATTTGTCCTGTTACACACCTGTGGATGGACACTTGTACAAGTGTGTAATGGAAACGTATTTCTTGCATATCCCAACTCCCCATGAGACACCCGCAGATAATGGGGTCCCCATTGTCCAGCCTCCACCCCCCGGTCTGTGCATGTGTGTGTGATTTCCAGATTTCCAGTGTTTGTTTGTGTTGTGTGTGTGTTCCCTCAACAGGTCAATCACTCAATCAGCACAGACCATCTACTGACATTCAAGGATCATTCATGACTCACCACAGCACACACACACACAAACACACAAACACGCGCTCCATATGCTTGGAAGAAGCGCAAGCACATGCACACACAAGCACATGCACGCGCACACACACACACTATGACTTCAACCCAGCAACAAACAATTAAAATTAAACAGTGTCCCTCGTTCCTCCACCCCCTTTGGTGATTGCAATCATCTTCATTGACCCATCATGGGAGCCCTGTCACTAGTTTGTATGTCAATATGTCTAAGTCTTTGTGCATCTGTCTGAGAGTGCCCATGCTGTGTCTGTGTGTGTGTGTGTGTGTGTGTGTGTATGTGTGTGTGTGTATGTGTGTATATGTGTGTGTGTGTGTGCGTGCGTGCGTGCGTGCGCATGTTTCCCCCACTGAGTTTACACAATAGCATTCAAGGCCACCTGGTTGTCATAGCAACCCATCCTCCCCCTCATCTGGCAGGTTGATTAACACACTCAGCTGTGGTCACGCTCCCTGGTTTGGGAAAACATCCCAGGCACCACACTTTACTGTTTCCCTGGAAGCTTACACGCAGGACGGATGTTTCACTATTTAGTTGTAGCCCTGAACTAGCTCACCTGATTCACCTAGTCAAAGGCTTGATGATTAGTTGGCAATTTGAATCAGGTGTGTTAGCGCTGGAATAGAACAGCTGGGGGTCCCCGAGGAGAGGTTTGAGAACCACTGCTCAATGAGTTGAATCAGATGTTTTTTGTCCGGGGCTACAACAGAAATGTGTGCTGTTAGGGTTGTGAACCACTGCCTTAGATGATATGCGAAGTAGTATGAACCGTATGGTACTATGTCTCACAATGTTTACATATAGGATGTCAGAGAAACGTATTTACCTTTTGTTGTTGAAATGTGTTTGTGTGAGTGCCTGTGTGTCTGTGTGTCTCTGTGAGTCCCGGGTGATGTAGGGAGAGGGGACTTGGTTTACATTTAGCTGAAACACCTTTGGTATTCTGACACAGAGACTTGTCATGATATTTACAAATGCTACCAGGTATCGGGACACACGCAAACACACACACAAATGTGTATCACTGCATCACTACTACAATACTACTGATCACTGATCCAATGTTTTCCCTGTGAGATGTTCTAGGTTGAACATAAATCACATTTCCCGCTCCGAATACACCTGTTGGGGTCAAATGCTACATGAACAATCAATGATGACATGTAAACTAAACCATAAAAAACATGAACATACTGTACATATAAGGTCAATTACAGCAGTGTCAAGTAATGCGATCAGGTTGCGGTCCTGGTTGGGGGGTCTCACCTTCTTGACCTCGTATTTGATGGCCAGTTTGACGCGTTCGAGGCAGGGGCGGTTGTTGTCACTGGGCGGGGTATTGTCCACATCTCCGTTCAAGATGGCCTCCACGTCCTCTGTGTCTCTGCACTGGTCCAACACCCCCACTACAAAGTCCTTACACTGCATGGACAACTTCCTGTAGTCATTCTATGGAGAGAGAGAGAGAGATAAGGAGAGAGATAAGGAGAGAGTGAAGGAGAGGAGGATACAGAAGAGGAACATGTGAGAAAGAAAAGGTGGGAAAAGAGAGAGAGGAGAATGGTAGAATGTTCCTGTGCAGCCAGTGTTTGTATTATGACTTGATTAGGCGAGTTGTTGGAAGCTCCCCAATGGAGACAATTCAAAGTCTAATCCACGTTGGTTCAACGTAATTGAATTGATGTGAAAACAATGTCGATTCATCCAGTGTGTCCCCAATTTGACAGGGGCAGCTCTGGAGCCAATTTCACACAGGTTTCTGCTCCGACACCACACTCCCCCTCTCTCATGTCTTTATTCACACTTTATGTCTCCCTCGCTCAAACCTTCATTTCTCTCCCTGCATCTCTTCCTTTCTCATTCTTCCTTTTCCCTACCTCCTTCATCCATTCACCCCTCCCTTCTTCTCCCATCATTCCATACTCCCTCCTCCAGCTCTGGTCCACCATAGCTCTTCAGGCCAGTGCCTGGGGCCCCTCAGATGCAGTTACACACACACAAACACTCATTAACTAGACAGGGAGCGGTGGGTCGCTAGCGACCCACTCCCGACACCACCAGGTAAAATGTAAAGCGCCAAATTCAAAATCCCAAAGTTGAATTATTAAACATCCACCAATATACAAGTGTTTCATACTCATCAAAAGCTCTGTTTCTTGGCAATATCACAGCGTTGTCAGATTTCAAAAAGGCTTTACGGCGAAAGCACTACATTTGATTGTTTGAGGGCAGCACCTCACATACTTTCTCATAGCCATGAATTCATTAGCCAGCGTGGCACACACATAACACATTTCACAGCGAAAACAAATCAATTACCTGTTGAAGAACTTCTGCTGAGGTCATCCTAAGTGTCCAACGAAGACAATCCATGGTTCTTTTGTTAGAAAAAGTAATGTATTATATCCATAAATCTCCATTTGGTTCGCGCGTCATAGTCAGAAACGACAGCCTCCACTAGTCCATTGAAACGTGGCGCGAACTCGTTCATCTTATACCTATAAACTTGTCCAAGAACATTCAAACATAGTTTTAAATGTATCCTTAGGAACACTTTTACGTATATTTACTATTATAAATCAACCGGAATATAAACTGATCAATAACGAGGATAAATAAGACACTGTGCGACTTCTCGGGCGCGCGCCCTGGGTACTGTTGTCATCAAGGGGGGACCCACTTGTTTGGTCTTTTTCTCTGGTCTAAAGCATCCAAAATGGAGGAAAACACCATCTCGAGGCTGTTGACATCATAAGGAAGCGACGTGTACTGCATTCATATGCCCTTATATGGTCATTTTCATGAGGGAGGGGTTCCCAAATGAGCAATGTGTCAAAATCACTTTTTCCAGGACAGAAATTCCTCGGGGTTTTGCCTGCCATATCCGTTCTGTTTCACTCACAGACAAATGGTTAACAGTTTTGGAAAATTCAGAGTGTTTCCTATCCAATGGTACTAAATATATGCATATCCTATTTTCTGGGCCTGAATGGGAGGCATTTTACTTTGGGCACGCCAGGCTCTCCAAAACCGTCACCTCGGGAGCTGCTCCCTGAGAAGTTAACAAACAAACGACCACACACACAAGCACACGCGTAACACACAACCGGAGATCCCTCATTGTCTTTCATGCATTCGCACAAGAGCATACCAAATCTGCCAACCCATCCCTCCTGAACCAGTCAAAGTGGTTTGTAGAGCCAAATGTCCACAGAGACTAAAGTCTAATTGTATATGCATAGCTGCACTGTGTTCAAACAAACGAGTACAGCTCAGTGATAACATGCTTTCTGGGAAAGTTTCCCTCACCCCTTGCAGTTATAAGATGTCCCCGACGGGTTTCCTCTGCTACATGATCACCACTTCATACCAAGCACATTAGTATTAGATTCCTCTTCCCTTGCTTCTCTTCAGGACAAAAACACTCCATGGTTCCATTTTTCTTCTTTCACTTCTNGTGTGAGACAAAGAGGAAGAGGAGATGCTTTCATACAATCTGAAGTGACATTTTGCAATGTGCCAATGAGAATGACTGATCACTTACTCTAGGCCAATGGAATTCAGTGTATTTAGGCCCTCAGGGGACAATAAGAAAAAGGTAGGTGTTAGGAACCCATGAATGAGCACACACACACACAGACTCACACACTGGTATACATCATGAAAGAGGCAGAAAAAAATATGAAGAGGTAGGGAAAAAGTTGTTTAAGAAAGGGTGGACAGCAAGAAACCCGAAAAGGAGAGATGGAAGGAGATGGTAAGAGATGGAAAATGCTGAAAGATATAGAGAGAAATGGAAGAACTAGTGAGGCGGAAAGAGAGAGGAAGAGAAAGAGATGAAGAGAGAGATGGGTGAGGAGAGAGAGAGAGAGATGTGGAGAGAGAGAGAGAGAGAGGTGGAGAGGGGTATATCTCGTGACACTGCTCTGCTGATTGTGACTCTGTGGCGCTTCCCTCTCCAGCTGTGATTAGACACAGGTGCTCCTCACCAGCCAATTTCACACCTCTGAGCAGTTGTGTGTGTGTGTGTGTGTGGGCGTGTTTAACTATTCTTGTGGGGACCAGAAGTCAGGACATTTTGTTAGTCCCCAAGAGGTGAAATGTTATTTCTAGGGGGTTTAGGGTTAAGGTTAGAATTTGTGTTAGAATTACGTTAAACTAGGGTTAGTTTTAGGGTTAGGAGCTAGGGTTAGGTTTCGGGTTAGGGATAAGGTTAGGGTAAAAGTTAGCTGTACAAAACTGTGTGTGACAGAGAGAGAGAGAGAGAGAGAGAGAGAGCGTGTGTGCACGCGTGCATAGTTGTGTGTATGGGTGTGTGTGTGTGTGTTTGTGTGTGTGGGGTGTTACAGTACATTAAGGAAGTATTTGGAGTTCCTCTGTCAGTCAGTAAGTTAGTCCATTGTCTCCCATAACAATTCTCAGATGTTAACTATAGTCTGTCCACCAATGGATATACACTGAGTGTATAAAACATTAAGAACACCTGCTCATTCCATGACATAGACTGACCAGGTGAATCCAGGTGAAAGCTATGATCCCTTATTGATGTCACTTGTTAAAATCCACTTCAATCGGTGTAGATGAATAAAAGACAGGTTAAACATTTTATATTTTTCCTAATATTTAGTTGCACCCCATTTTGCCCTCAGATCAGCCTCAATTCGTTGAGGCATGGACTCTACAAGGTGTCAAAAGCATTCCACAGGGATTCTGACCCATGTTGACTCCAATGCTTCTCACAGTTGTGTCAAGTTGGCTGGATGTCCTTTGGGTGGTGGACCATTCTTGATACACACGGGAAAGTGTTGAGCGTGACAAATCTAGCAGCGTTGCAGTTCTTGACACAAACCGGGCGCCTGGCACCTACTACCATACCCCGTTCAAAACCACTTAAATATTTTATCTTACCCATTCACCCTCTGAAAGGCACACATACACAATCCATGTTTCAATTGTCTCAAGGCTTAAAAATGCTTCTTTAACCTGTCTCCTCCACTTCATCTACACTGATTGAAAAAAAAGTGACATCAATGAGGGATCATAGCTTTCACCTGGATTCACCTGGTCAGTCTACAGTGCCATGCAAAAGTATTCACCCCAATTGGCATTTTTCCTATTTTGTTTCATTACAACCTGTAATTTAAATTGATTTTTGTTTGGATTTCATGTAATGGACATACACAAAATAGTCCAAATTGGTGAAGTGAAATGAAAAAAAGTATTTGTTTAAAAAAATATAATAAAAAAATTTAAAAAACTGAAAAGTTGTGTGTGCATCTGTATTCACCCCCTTTGCTATGAAGCCCCTAAATAAGATCTGGTGCAACCAATTACGTTCAGAAGTCACATAATTAGTTAAATAAAGTCCACCTGTGTGCAATCTAAGTGTCACGTTATCTGTCACATGATCTCAGTATATATACACCTGTTTTATAAGGCCCCAGAGTCTGCAACACCATTAAGCAAGCGGCACCACCAAGCAAGCGGCACCATGAAGACCAAGGAGCTCTCCAAACAGGTCAGGGACAAAGTTGTGGAGAATTACAGATCAGGGTTGGGTTATAAAAAAATAACTGAAACTTTGAACATCCCACGGAGCACCATTAAATGCATTATTAAAAAAATTAAAGAATATGGCACCACAACAAACCTGCCAAGAAAGGGCCACCCACCAAAACTCAGACCAGGCAAGGAGGGCATTAATCAGAGAGGCAACAAAGAGCCCAAAAATAACCTTGAAGGAGCTGCATAGCTCCACAGCGGAGATTGGAGTGACCATCCATAGGACCACTTTAAGCTGTACACTCCACAGAGCTGGGCTTTACGGAAGAGGGTCCAGAAAGAAAGCCATTGCTTAAAGAACAAAATAAGCAATAGGTGTTCGCCAAAAGGCATGGGGGAGACTCCCCAAACAAATGGAAGAAGGTACTCTGGTCAGATGAGACTAAAATGGAGCTTTTTGGCCATCAAGGAAAACGCTATGTCTGGCGCAAACCCAACACCTCTCATCACCCCGAGAACACCCTGTCCCCACAGTGAAGCATGGTGGTGGTAGCATCATGCTGTGGGTATCTTTTTCATCGGCAGGGACTGGACAACAAAAACATCCCAGTGGCTAGATGTGCCAAGCTTATAGAGACATACCCCAAGAGACTTGCAACTGTAATTGCTGCAAAAGGTGGCTCTACAAAGTATTGACTTTGGGGGGGTGAATAGTTATGCATGCACAAGTTCTGTTTTTTTGTCTAATTTCTTGTTTGTTTCACAATAAAAACAATTTGCATCTTCAAAGTGGTAGGCATGTTGTGTAAATCAAATGATACAAACCCCCCCCAAAAATAGGAAAAATGCCAAGGGGGTGAATACTTCCGCAAGTCACTATGTCATGGTGTTCCTAATGTTTTGTACACTCAGTGTATATGTCAACGCTGAACACTAGGAGCACACTGTGTGCTGTCCCCCATCACTTGAACCCACTTGGACAATTCTACATGTGGCACCGTGTCAACATCACCCTGGGCAATAGGGCTAATCCTGCAGGTAACCATGTAAAAGATTGCAGAGGGCAGCTGCATTAAAACAACACTGATAATGCCCACAGGGACTTTCTCCAATGAGATCAGCCCTTTCCTTCCTTTCAGATAAGTGGACTACATAAGGAAAGAGTGTTCGAGTACCGACTGCGTCTGAGCCAGTCAGGACATATGCATTCTTACCTCAGAGAGTGGAGGGAGAGAGAGGGAAAGAGATGGAAAGGGAGGGAGGGAGAGAGAGAGTAAGTGAGAGGGAGAAGAAGGAGAGTGACAGAGGGAGAGGGAGCGATAGAGAGAGGGAGGGAGAGTTAGAAGAGAGAGACATGGAAGGTGATAATGAGTGTGTAGTGAAAGAGATGGAGGGTGATAGAACTAAGCCCCCCGGGTCACTAATTCTCATTTACACATCTAGGAAGCAGACAGACAGACATCTGAGCAGACACAGCTGCAGTCATGACATACCAACCCACGCACCCTTCTGGACTGTCACTTTACCTTGCCGCCTAAATGCCTAAATGTTCCCCTTTGCCTCCCTTCCTTCCTAGAGCTCCTGGGCTTGAATTGTATTCCTGTCGTTGTGGCTGTATACCCCACACCGCAGCATGAAACTTCTATTTTCAACACACAGACCCAGTTGTTTGGTGTTAACACGTTAACGTATGTATTAGTGTATGTGTGTATTTGTGCATTTTGAATTAGAATTTTTATTGAACCTTTATTTACAATGACGGCCTACCCCGGCCAAACCTTAACCTGGACAATGCTGGGCCAATTGTGCGCCGCCCTATGGGACTCCCAATCACGGCCGGTTGTGATACAGCCTGGAATCAAACCAGGGTGTTTAGTGACGCCTCTAGCACTGAGATGCAGTGCCTTAGACCACTGCGCCACTCGGGAGGCCATGTACAGTAGTATGTGTGTATAGCACGTGTAGGACTAGTGAGACAGCAAAGTAGAGAGAGCAGCCTCAGTCCTGAGCCAAAGCTGCTAAGACTCCTAGCAGAGACATATCAAACATTATAGCAGATGAGGGAGCAGCAAATCCTCACATGCAAATACATGGATTCTCTCTCTCTTCCTCTCTCTCTCTCTGTCCTGAGGCGTGTTGGGTTGGTAGTGGTTAGTGAACTGAGCCTCTGGACCTCAGTAGACTCTTTTCCATGGTCACCTTTTTGCATTTGAGGGCTTTGTAATGGTAGGAGTGTGGGTAACTTGTTTTTAAATTATCATGCAATTTGGCGGCTCTTTTTTGGATATTATTCAGAAGAGGGAATTGGTCTAATTCTGCTCTGCTTGTGTTGTTTGGAGTTTTTATCTGTACTCTGATTATGCTCTCGGTCTCTCTATCGGTCTCTCTCTCTCTCGGTCTCTCTCTCTCGGTCTCTCGATCGGTCTCTCTCTCTCTCGGTCTCTCGCCATCTCTCTCGGTCTCTCTCTCTCGGTCTCTCTCGCCCAGTTAAACTCACCTCAAACTCAGTCTCTATGATAGCCAGTCTGGCCAGTTAAACTCACCTTCAACTCAGTCTCTATGTTAGCCAGTCTGGCCAGTTAAACTCACCTTAAATTTAGTATGTATTGTATAGGTAACTGACAAAATAATGTAAACACTTTAGTAAATGAGGGATACAAAGTGTATTGAAAGCAGGTGCTTCTACACAGATGTGATTTCTGAGTTAATTAAGCAATTAACATCCCATCATGCTTTGAGTCATGTATAAAAATGCTGGGCAGGCCATTATTTTGGCTACCATGGCTATGACTCCATAGGATGACAATGCCGCCATCCACAGAGCACGAGTGGTGACTGAATGGTTTGATGAGCATGAAAACGATGTAAACCATACGCCATGGCCGTCTCAGTCACCAGATTTCAACCCAAACTAACACTTATGGGAGATTCTGGAGCGTAATCTGAGACAGAGTTTTCTACCACCATCAACAAAACACCAATTGATGCAATTTCTTGTTGAAGAATGGTAGAGTTCCAGACACTTGTAGAATCTATCCCAAGGTGCATTGAAGCTGATCTAACTCGTGGTGGCCCATCACCCTATTAAGACACTTTATGTTGGTGTTTCCATTATTTTGGCAGTTACCTGTATGTTAGCCAGTCTGGCCAGTTAAACTCACCTTAAACTCAGTCTCTATGTTAGCCAGTCTGGCCAGTTCGTTGCTGAGCTCCAGGGCGGTGAGGACAGGGTCTTCACTGCTCAGGGACAGGTAGGCAGCACTGGCCAGCCCTTTATAAGCATTCATCCTGGAGCGGGAGTGGCTGAATGAGTCTCTCTTCTGCTTCTCTACACACTCATTGCACTTACAAAAGTAGTCATGAGGCCTCTCGATGCGGGCCCCCTTGGTGAGCAGGATATGCACAATCTCATACTCCTGACAGTGTGCTGCTAGGATGACTGGGGTGACGTCGTGGGAAAAGCGTGTCCCGTCTTCATCGTAAGCGTAAAAATCATCATCCCGTAGCTCCTGTTCGAGGGGACTCTGGGTGAGCCGCAGCCCTTGGCTGAACGCCGGGTTCCCCAATATGGCTTCCACGATACGGACATACCCTTTAGAGATAGCCAATAAGAGCCCGTCACCCACTCTGGCTAGCCCATCCATCTTTAGCAACAGCTCAGTCACTTCCAGGTGTTCATTGCCCACCGCCAGCTGCAATGCATTCTGGCCCATGTAGTCCACACAGTTGAAGTTGAGGGTTTTGGACTCCTCCAGCATCTTGCGGACCACGGGGATGTTGCCGTACTCGGCAGCGTCAAGGAAACCCTCTTCCTCGGGCGTCAGGGCCGAGCCGCGCTCATTAAACATGTAGGCTGGGCCTCGCACAGCCTGGCGACGCCCCTTCTCCCTCAGCGTGGTGTGTCTCCGGTGCATTGCTTCCACTCTAGAAGAGGGGGGAGAGGGAGGGTGACAGGGAGAGAGAACATTTTATTAAGCAAGGGTTAAACCACTGTAAAATGACACACACACAAACACTCAAATAATGCGGCACTGAATCACACAATCCTAAATACTGTATGACAACTAGCGGTCTCTTGCACCACCAGTTCATCTTTTTTCCATAACTGTGTATTGACAGTATATCTGCCCTGAGCTGTAAATGCACACATTGCTAGCCTCTCAGAGGAACTGATGGGTCAATCTGAATCTCTTGAATCAATAAAGTGTGCGGCAGGCCCCTCAGACAAAACCTCCATTTTATGGTTACCTCAAAAAGAAACTGTTCAGCTCCTCAAATCACATTTTAGACACACAAAGAGCACCCTAACGCTGAAGCACAACACTCAGTACTCAACTGCTCTCTGTGTGGAGAAAAATCTATAGACACATTCATTTTCAAATTAATAGAAAAGATAAACAATAAGAGAGGTAGAAAAGAGGTAGGGAGCCAGAGAGAGGGAGGGGGATGGAGCAAGAGAAAGAGAGATAGGAGGGAGAAGAGGTGGTAAAGTTTCTGCAGTGAAAAAGATGAAAGGCACAACAACTACATACAATATGCTATCAACAACTAGGGTAACAGGCTTACTCTTTTAGCATTTTGTCCTAGAATTTAGTCTTCATGAAAGGGCTAGATCAAAACTTCTTTCGAGAAATAGAGGTGGTTACAAAACACAGTCCACTAACCCCTAGTGTAGATGTCTGCGTCCGTGCGGAAGAACCGTTTCATTCTTATTTTAATTTGGGTTTTATTCATCAAAATCCATCTGATTAAGCTAGAGACTTCCTGGTTTTTGCAAGGGCTGTTCTGAATCCACGATATCGGCCTTCCGCATCTGTGATGGAAGGCAGCTGAGGTACAGTGCTGTCTATCAGACCAGGAGTAATCCCGAAAACCGGCCTTCTCACAAAAACATCTGCAAAGTCTGAATGGTTTGAGCTTCCGACTAATATGATCCCACTATGGAAAGTTGAGACTCACGAACAAGAAACTGTCCATTTTGCTCTACAAAGCTTCACAGAACCAGGGTTACACAAGTAACTGTTTTGTTTTTGTCCCCGATGCATTTCAGACACCTCAAACCATACTTCCTTTTGATTTATTTTTTGCCATGTATGAATGTATTATTCAATGCGTTGCTATGGGGCTAATAACAGTAAGGACAAATTCAATGTTTCATCAGATAATTATTTGTTTGTTTTTTGGGATACCTACAGGGGTCCTAAAACTCTAAATCAAATAGCTAAATGGTCCATCTTATTGCCATATTAAAACAATTCCATATGTTCGCTCAGTATATATCGCCATCTACAGGCTTCGATTTTTAGGGGCTAACAAAGCCATCACAGGATCAAACGGAGGAGTGTCGGGAGAACCGGTGAAAATGGGAACCTATTCCCGCAGGGAACGTTCCCCAGGGGCATCAAAGGATGTGGAACTGAGAAGATGAAGAGAGCTCACTCATGCAAAGTTGTGTGTTTGCATGAGTAAGTGATCATTCTGGTACTGTTTTTTTCAGATTTTGTCTAGTCTTAGTCATTTTGACAAAAATATCATTGTCTTTGTCACAGTTTTGTCATTTGAATAATGATTTAGTCTTGTCAAAATGACAAAAATAGTGGGCCATTTTAGTCACATTACATTTCTATCATTAACCTATAGTAATCATAAATCACTGACTTCCATGTGCACAAACATACATAGCCTTGTCCTACCAACATGTTTTTCTGCATAACACCCTATTCTCTTCCCAACAGCAGATATGACAAACATGTATAAAAATATATAAAACATTTCTGGCAACGTAAATTCCTAATTCAGCCTATATCGATATTGCACACTACAAAACAAAGAGGAGCACAATCACCAGATAGTGCAGCAAAGTTTTGGCCAAGTATAATAGGTTGCACCTCCGCCACTCGGTTGCGTCATTGTTCAATGTTCCACTGACGGCGTAGCCAAATTGATGCACAAAAGTAGAAGGGGGCTAGTGACTTTGAACGAGAGCTAATGACTGTTTCGCCCAGTGATATAGTCGAGTCAATAAACCTGAAGTTCGAATCGAGTCCCGAGTGAATTTTTTTGTCCCGAAGCCACTCCTGCGTTGTCTTGGCTGTGTGCTTATGGTCGTTGTCCTGTTGGAAGGTGAACCTTCACCCCAGTTTGAGGTCCTGAGCGCTCGGGAGCAGGTTTTCATCAAGGATCTCTCTGAGCTTTGCTCAGTTCATCTTTCCCTCGATCCTGACTAGTCTCCCAGTGCCTGCCACTGAAAAACATCCCCACAGCATGATGCTGCCACCATCATGCTTCACCGTAGGGATGGTGCAAGGTTTCTACAAAAGTAGAAGGGTGCTAGTGACTTTGAACGAGAGCTAATGACTGTTTCGCCCAGTGATATAGTCGAGTCAATAAACCTGAAGTTCGAATCGAGTCCCAAGTCCCTTGTGCTCAAGTCTCAGTCACTGGGTGCCCATTTACTCAAAATATTTACCCAGTCAGATATAGTGTAGTGGCAAGAACCATTTTGTTAATAAATTGTTTGCTATCAATTTCTTTCTTTCTATGCGACCAAATGTTTGCATATAGGCTACTGGTAATGTTACCAGGGCCACACTCAGTTGCAAAACGAGCATTGCAGATAGAAATTCCATGAATTGAGCCGATATTATTCCTTATCCAAAACTCCAGAGGCATGTTTGTTTTACATATACATAAATATGCTATCTGAACATTCCAAAACTTCGCGTCCTGCTCAACGCGCCTCAGGTCGTTAGCTATAGCTAGCTGATGGGGTAACATGACTGAACAAGGTGTAGCCTTTTAAGAAATGGTTAACGGTCCGGTCCGCAAGTAGTCTAGTTTTAGACTGGCCCGCGATATGCTTTGTGAATGCAGAATGGGATCCGCCAATGAACGATATAAATAAAAAAACGTAGCGCCAGTATTATGGGTCATATCTTTTGAACGGTAAGGCCTAGATTCAAGCCGTTTTCTCTTAGGAAAAGAGGGAGACTATGCTACGTTGGCTACAGAACCTGCCTATGAAATGCAGCGGGGAAAGTGCGAGGGTTGAGCGAGACTACAAATTCAAAAACGTTTCTATACTGAAGGGAGAAAAAAAACATAGCCAGACTGTTGTTTTACTATTAAACGTAATGCTGCTATTGTTTTAAATTTTTGTAAAGCAGCTTGTGTTTCTTAACTGGACAAACGGTATCTACTGTAACTAGAAGGCTGGGGGGGGGACTGGTTAGCTACAGTGTGTACAATCGGAGGCGGAGCATTGCTTGCTCGCCCGGAGCTCCTGTGCCCGGTGTGGTGCGCCATTCACGCTGCTGAACAGAACTGCGCATCTGTGCCTCTATTGTGCTTTTCACTGAAAAGCAGCAACAACAAAATACACTTTTGCCCTGTCCGCTTAGTACTCAAGATTTTAGTCACAGAGATAATTTAGTCTCGTTTTAGTCAACTGATTTTTTTTCTGGGTCTATTTAGTCAGTTATAGTCTTGTAAATTGCCAATGAAAAAGTTTGACGAATATTTTTGTCACTATTTTTGTTGATGAAATTAACAATGGGCTGTGTTTGTGCATGTTTATTGTGCTTGTGTGTGATTATACGGTACAAAGCACACCGTTTATGGTTATCGACTTAAATTTACAGTCGATCAGAGCTGTGTGTGGTAGACTGGAAATCAATGGAATAGAGCCAAAAAAGAGAACCGAGCAAAAGCCCTTATGACACAAACCTAGTGAGCTTCAGAACAATGTCAACACGTAAGAATTACAATTGATAGAACTGACATTCTCATTCAAATCAATGCTCCATTCTAATTATATGTCTAGCGCTGCCCCTGCTCAGTCGACATCCGTCCAGGTAAATAGGACTTTGAGATCACTTAAAAACCGTCCACTAGGGGCAACAGTGAGCGCTATTACCATCAAGGAGTCTTGGGGTTTGCTAGGGTGTGGACAGGGATGGCGGATGGGCGTAAACCACGGGCTCCGGCTCTGAGGGTCGAGTGTTAAATCCCAGTGCTAGGTACTTGTTTTTAATTGTTATGTTTTAAAACGATCCCAAACCTTAACCCCTACCTTAACCATTCATAATTAATGTCTAAACTTAACCATGGAATTGATTTTGTTTTAACCCTATGCCAAACCTTAACCCTCAACTTAACCAATGAATGCCTAAAGTTAACCTTTGATTCTGCAGTGAGACTGTGAGAGCTTATTGCAGAGTGATTGAATGAGTAAACTGTGAAGAAGGTTTATGGGAGATGCCCTGATTGTTTTTTTAAAGGATTCCTAGTCCTCTCTCTGCTGTGGTGGCACACACACAAACAAACATAATTGCCAGCAGCTACCATCATGGGCTGTGAGAGCCACTTAGATCAGTAAACACTGTGTGTTTTTATGTCTGTCATGTCCCTCAGCTCAGGGTGGAACAGAGAAACCATTAACTCCACAACCAGCAGCCCCACTGAGACTTAATAGTCCCACAAGCACACACACCTAAAATTGATTCCATTCAAAATCCTATTTTCCTTAACCCCTAATGCTAGGCCTTACCGTAACCCTAACCCTAACTCCTAAACCTAATTCTAACCAAAATTGTAACACTAAACCTACCCCTAAGGTTAAAATAGCCTTTGTCCTCGTTGGGATGTGGAAAATGTCCCCACGAGGGAGAATCTTCCTTGTTTTACTATCCTTGTAGGGACTTTTGGAGATTTCCAGTATCCTCCCTCAAACACACAGGAACAACTACTACTACTACTACCAGGGTTGGGTAGGTTACTTTCTGAATGTCATATCTTACAGTTACTAATTACCTGTCCACAATTGTAATCAGTAACGTAATTTTTGGATTACCCAAATTTAGTAACATAATCTGATTACTTTCCGTTACTTTTTGAATACTTTCCACTTTAATGACAACTTTTCACATAGGGTTGTTATTTTAAGCATTTAGTGATGTCTTACACAGTTTTAGTAAAATGTTATGATTTAATGTCTATTGACTATTTCGTGACAAGAAAAAACTGAAATTGCTTCTCTGTAACGTATTTAAGTAGGATCCCTGAGATGACTAATACAATAAATTATTGACAGTCATTTTAAGTGATCTATATAACCCCTTTTGTAGTTTTCGGATCATATTGGAACTCCTTGTTATACAGTGCATTCGGAAAGTATTCAGACCCCTTAACTTTTTCCACATTTTGTATCATTACAGCCTTTTTCTAAAATGTATTAAATATATTTTTTCCTCATCAATCTACGCACAATATCCCATAATGATAAAGCAAAACCAGGTGTTTTGATTTTTTTGTCCCGAAGCCACTCCTCCTGCGTTGTCTTGGCTGTGTGCTTAGGGTCGTTGTCCTGTTGGAAGGTGAACCTTCACCCCAGTTTGAGGTCCTGAGCGCTCAGAAGCAGGTTTTCATCAAGGATCTCTCTGAACTTTGCACCGTTCATCTTTCCCTCGATCCTGACTAGTCTCCCAGTGCCTGCCACTGAAAAACATCCCCACGGCATGATGCTGCCACCATCATGCTTCACCGTAGGGATGGTTCCAGGTTTCCTCCAGACGTGACGCTTGGCATTCAGGCCAAAGAGTTCAATCTTGGTTTCATCAGACCAGAGAATCTTGTTTATCATGGTCTGAGAGTCCTTTAGGTGCCTTTTGGCAAACTCCAAGCGACCTGTCATGTGCCTTTTACTGAGGAGTGGCTTGCATCTTGCCACTCTAACATAAAGGCCTGATTGGTGGAGTGCTGCAGAGGTGGCTGTCCTTCTGGAAGGTTCTCCCATCTCCACAGAGGATCTCTGGAGCTCTGTCAGAGTGAGCATCGGGTTCTTGGTCACCTCCCTGACAAAGTCCCTTCTCCCCAGATTGCTCAGTTTGGCCGGGCGGACAGTTCTAGGAAGTCTTGGTGGTTCGGAACTTCTTCCATTCATAAATGGAGGCCAATGTGTACTTGGAGATATTAAATCCTGCAGAAATGTTTTGGTACCCTTCCCCAGATCTGTGCCTCAACACAATCCTGTCTCGGGGCTCTAATAACAATTCCTTCGACCTCATGGCTTTGTCTTTGCTCTGACGTGCACTGTCAACTGTGGAACCTTATATAGACAGGCGTGTGCCTTTCCAATTTTTGTAAAAAAAATTATAATATTTAACCTTTTATTTAACTAGGCAAGTCAGTTAAGAACAAATTCTTATTTACAATAACGGCCTACCGGGCAATAGTGGGTTAACTGCCTTGTTCAGGGGCAGAACAACATATTTTTACCTTGTCAGCTCTGGGATTCAATCCAGAAACCTTTTCGGTTACTGGCCCAATGCTCTAACCACTAGGCTACTAGGCTACCAAATCCTGTCCAATCAATTGAATTTACCACAGGTGGACACCAATCAAGTTGTAGAAACATCTCAGGGATGAGCAATGGAAACAGAATGCACCTGATGCAGAAAATGCACCTGATGCAGAAAAATTAATCCATGCCTTTGTCACTTCTAGGTTAAACTACTGCAATGCTCTACTTTCCGGCTACCCGGATAAAGCACTAAATACACTTCAGTTAGTGCTAAACACGGCTGCTAGAATCTTGACTAGAACCAAAAAATGTGATAATATTACTCTCTCTTCACTGGCTTCCTGTTAAGGCAAGGGCTGATTTCAAGGTTTTACTGCTAACCTACAAAGCATTACACGGGCTTGCTCCTATCTATCCTTCCGATTTGGTCCTGCCGTACACGTACGCTACGGTCACAAGACGCAGGCCTCCTTACTGTCCCTAGAATTTCTAAGCAAACAGCTGGAGGCAGGGCTTTCTCCTATAGAGCTCAATTTTTATGGAATGATCTGCCTATCCATGTGAGAGACGCAGACTCGGTCTCAACCTTTAAGTCTTTATTGAAGACTCATCTCTTCAGTAGGTCCTATGATTGAGTGTAGTCTGGCCCAGGAGTGTGAAGGTGAAAGAAAAGGCACTGGAGCAACGAACCGCCCTTGCTGTCTCTGCCTGGCTGGTTCCCCTCTCTCCACTGGGATTCTCTAACCCTATTACAGGGGCTAAGTCACTGGCTTACTGGTGCTCTTCCATGCCGTCCCTAGGAGGGGTGAGTCGCTTGAGTGGGTTGAGTCACTGACGTGATCTTCCTGTCCGGGTTGGCGCCCCACCTTGGGTTGTGCCGTGGTGGAGATCTTTGTGGGCTATACTCGGCCTTGTCTCAGGATGGTAAGTTGGTGGTTGAAGATATCCCTCTAGTGGTGTGGGTGCTGTGCTTTGGCAAAGTGGGTGGGGTTATACAGTGAGGGAAAAAAGTATTTGATCCCCTGCTGATTTTGTATGTTTGCCCACTGACAAAGAAATGATCAGTCTAATTTTAATGGTAGGTTTATTTGAACAGTGAGAGACAGAATAACAACAAAAAAATCCAGAAAAACGCATGTGAAAAATTTTATATATTGATTTGCATTTTAATGAGGGAAATAAGTATTTGACCCCTCTGCAAAACATGACTTAGTACGTGGTGGCAAAACCCTTGTTGGCAATCACAGAGGTCAGACGTTTCTTGTAGTTGGCCACCAGGTTTGCACACATCTCAGGAGGGATTTTGTCCCACTCCTCTTTGCAGATCTTCTCCAAGTCATTAAGGTTTCGAGGCTGACGTTTGGCAACTCGACCCTTCAGCTCCCTCCACAGATTTTCTATGGGATTAAGGTCTGGAGACTGGCTAGGCCACTCCAGGACCTTAATGTGCTTCTTCTTGAGCCACTCCTTTGTTGCCTTGGCCGTGTGTTTTGGGTCATTGTCATGCTGGAATACCCATCCACGACCCATTTTCAATGCCCTGGCTGAGGGAAGGAGGTTCTCACCCAAGATTTGACGGTACATGGCCCCGTCCATCGTCCCTTTGATGCGGTGAAGTTGTCCTGTCCCCTTAGCAGAAAAA
>QNTS01005975.1:69258-87845 GCA_003317085.1 Hucho hucho
AGGAATTGTTTTACAGGAGCTTCATGAAATTAGATTCCTTGACTGAGCAGCCGCACACAAGCTTAAGATCACCATGCGCAACGCCAAGCGTCGGCTGGAGTAGTGTAAAGCTTGCCGCCATTGGACTCTGGAGCAGTGGAAACGCGTTCTCTGGAGTAATAAATCACGCTTCACCATCTGGCAGTCAGACGGATGAATCTGGGTTTGGTGGGGCTCTTTTTCATGGTTTGGGCTAGATCCCTTAGTTCCAGTGAAGGGACATCTTAACGCTACAGCATACAATGACATTCTATACGATTCTGTGCTTCCAACTTTGTGGCAACAGTTTGGGGAAGACACTTTCCTGTTTCAGCATGATAATGCCCCCGTGTACAAAGCAAGGTCCATACAGAAATGGTTTGTCGAGATCAGTGTGGAAGATCTTGAATGGCCTGCACAGAGCCCAGACCTCAACCCCATCAAAAACCTTTGGGATGAATTGGAACGGCAACTGCAAGCCAGGCCTAATCGCCCAACATCAGTGCCCAACCTCACCAATGTTCCAACATCTAGTGGAAAGCCTTCCCAGAAGAGTGGAGGTTGTTATAGTAGCAATGCACAACACATCAGCTGTATGTGACCAGGTGAAAAAAACCTTTCCAAGCCAAACCACTACACACACCCTATATAGTTGTCACCATATTAGCTAAAGTAACTTCATAGTCAACATAGTTAATAGAACTAAAGCGTTAGTAAACCCGCTAAAATCATGAGGTAACGTTACAGTTTACAGTCAGTAGTAACCAGTTACACCGGAGAGCCCCGGTGGCAATAAAATAGTAAAACCAAAAGCTTACCTTGACTTGGAAGAGTTCCAGTGTTGTGTTGGATAGTCATAGCCAGCTAGCTAATATAGCATCCCTCTGTTCGAGCAGGGTATTTGAGTAGGCTAAACTAGATAGCTGCATTTGCTGGCTAAGTGAAAGTGAAAGTGAAAGTGAAAAAAAGAATACAAAATCACTTTCCATCTCTCTCTTGCTTCTCCTTCATTTTGGAAGTACTGTGTTTGTTCACAACTGTTCAACTATTGTCTTTCTCTCTCTTTGAGTCAACTACTCACCACATTGTATGCACTCCAGTGCTATCTAGTTGTAGCTTACGCTTCCAATACTAGATTCATTCTCTGATCCTCTGATTGGGTGGGCAACATGTCAGTTCATGCAGCAAGAGCTCTGATAGGTTGGAGGACATCGTCCGGAAGTTGTCATAGTTACTGTTTAAGTCTATGGAAGGGGGTGAGAACCATGAGCCTCCTAGGTTTTGTTTTGAAATCAATATACCCAGAGGAGGACGGAAGCTAACTGTCCTCCAGCATGGTGCTAACCTACAGAGTGCTGTTGAGGCTACTGTAGACCTTCATTGCAAAATAGTATGTTTTAATAATTTATTTGATGACATAGTTTTATCTTACAAGGGTAACTTTTTAAATGTTTAAAACATTTCATTTTTATGAAATTCACTAAGGAGTATTGTCCTCCCCTTCCTCCTCTGAGGAGCCTCCACTGTGTTACATGGTCCTGTCTGCCTCATCATACCGCTGGAGAGAAGGGGGGTGGAAGGACGGAGGGGGGGTGAGAGAGATGGAGAGAGAGTCAGATTTATGACAGACAGACACACACACACACACACACAGAGCAATGTCCATGTTTACAGCAGAAAGCTCAGACAGTTACCTTCTAACCTATTAGTACACTCCCTTTGTGGAAGTATCCCTTTGTTCAATCAGGAGCAAGCTGGATGGACTTCTGAGCATCTGATAAGTCAGAGGAGTAGAGCTCCAAACACCCGTAGCTGTATCAATTATTCCCAAAGAACCAGAGAGAGAGCGAGAGAGCAAAAAGGAAGAGAGAGAAAGAAAAGAAAGAGAGAGAAAGAAATGGACGAGAGAGAGAGTGGGGAGAGATGGAAAGAGAGAGTGACAGAGAGCGATAGCGAGAGAGAGTTTGGTGGGAGTATAGTGGAATTTTATGTTGTGTACCAGTGGTGTTTGGGGTCATAGGTTAGAGGTCAAGCTTTAAGGTGCTGTGTATCTGTGGTCTTTGGGGTTACAGTGGATAGCCTCAGAGAACATGTCCACAGCCTGAGAGTACTGGCCCTGCGTAAACAGCTGAATACCCTTCTCTGGAGGAAAAAACACACATTCAGTGTTAAACTGGGGCTATTTCAGTGAATAGAAATAATCATTCTGAGACAATTGTGTTAATGTCATGCTTCCTCTCCACCTGGAATGAGACAACTCAGTTAACACTGCCTCTGTGTGTGTATGTGTGTGTGTGTGTGTGTGTGTGTTTGGTGATGAACAGTGCTGGGTGTTGATCTATGACAGTTTATCTCCTGACAGTAATGTAGTAGGTCTGACTAGCCTACAGCCTAGCCACTCATGGTTACGTGGTTCAATGGCGCCATCAATTGTCCAACAGGCAGAAATACAAGAAACAAAAGTAGTGTGGAGAAAGTTCAAATAAAATAAAATAAAATATTATTTGTCACATGAGCTGAATACAACAGGTGTAGACCTTACAGTGAAATGCTTACTTACGAGACCCTAACCAACAATGCAGTTAAAAAAAAAAGAAGAATAAGAAATAAGAAATAAAAGTAACAAATAATTAAAGAGCAGCAGTAAAATAACATTAGCGAGGCTATATACAGGGGGGTACCGGTACGCAGTCAATGTGCGGGGGCACCGGTTAGTCAAGGTAACTGAGATAATGTGTCAATGTAGGTAGAGTTATTAAAGTGACTATGAATAGATAATAACAGAGAGTAGCAGCAGCGTAAAAGAGGGAGGGGGGGCAATGCAAATAGTCTGGGTAGCCATTTGATTAGGTGTTCAGGAGTCTTATGGCTTGGGGGTAGAAGCTGTTTAGAAGCCTCTTGGACCTAGACTTGGTGCTCCGGTACCGCTTGCCGTGCAGTAGCAGAGAGAACAGTCTATGACTAGGGTGGCTGAAGTCTTTGACAATTCTTAGGGCCTTCCTCTGACACCGCCTGGTATAGAGGTCCTGGATGGCAGGAAGCTTAGCCCCAGTGATGTACTGGGCCGTACGCACTGCCCTCTGTAATGACTTACGGTCAGAGAATGCACATGCTCCTTCACTAAATTATATTTGAACTATAATGTAAAAATAACTAACCAAAATATATTCTTAAAGGGTGATGGTGCATTATGCTGCGGTGAACCATCACAACTATATCTTTGTTGATGAAGCAGGCTTCAACCTGGCCAAAACTCAGCGCCGTGGGTGGAATCTAATTGGCCAACGGGCAACCGTCCAAGTGCCTGGACAACGTGGGGGAAACTTCTCCATGTGCGCAGCTATCTCTGAAGATGGTGTGGTAGGATGTAGGCCATGACTTGGATCCTACAATGCTGTACACCTCATTGTGTTTCTCATTGAAATTGAGCAGGCCTGTCAAGGTGAAGTGGTTAACTATTTCATTGTATGGGAAATGTCAGGTTCCACTATGCAGAGGTGGTTCAGGCATGGTTTCGGGCCCATCCCTGATTCGTGACCCAATACCTGCCCCCATACTCTCCTCTCCTCAACCCTGTTGAGGAATTTTTCAGCATGGAGGTGGAAGGTGTGTGATCGCCATCCCCATGAGCGTGCTACCCTCCTTCTGGTCATAGATGAGGCATGCAACGACATCAATGCAGACCAATTTCAAGCTTGAATTCGCCATGCCAAAAGGTTTTTCCCACAGTGCATGAACAATGAGGATGTTCACTGTGATGTGGATGAGAATGTATGTATGTTAAAAATGATGTATGTTAAAAAGCAGCTTTTCTGTGTTGGAATGGTGTGGGCGTACCCCAACAACAGAATGCTGTGTGTGTATACCGGTCATAAACAATATTCACACAAGTAGACCGCTGATTGGCCAGCTCATCCTCCTCTAGACCGCTGATTGGCCAGCTCATCCTCTAGACGGCTGATTGGCCAGCTCATCCTCCTCTAGACCGCTGATTGGCCAGCTCATCCTCCTCAGAAGTATGACATTATATTCTTGAGGTGGGTTTTTGAAGTATTTTCATCTCCAATTGATGTTTTGGCCACAAATATGAGTATAGGACAAGTCAACAACACTATGTTGGTATGAATAACAGAATATGAACTTTTAAAAGGGAGATTTTCACTGGACAGTTACTTTAAGAGCCTGCTTCTGCTATTGTATTGTTTAACCCTTATCTCCAACTGCTTCTTACCTGTTGTGCTTTTTGTCCCTTCCTGCCTCCCATCCAGGATTACGACATCATACAGTCCATGCATCTGTTCAACAAAGTTATTTAGTGACACTTCCTGTGGGTGTGGCCTAACAGAAGGGATGCCCATATTTACCCCCACTTCCCCCGCCCCTAAAACAGACTCAGTGGGGCTGTCAGGGGGGGTGGGGGTTAAAGGTACCTCTCCATGGGATCTCCACTTTCCCAACCAACCACTAGCCCCTCTCTGTTCCCAAAGAGAGACACCTACCTGGGAGAGTCGGACAACAGTTAGGGGGTGAAGAGCCATGCCAATTACATGAAATATTATTTATTGTCATTTTTGAAACACAAAGACACAATATGACATAACATGAATGTTTGGAGTGTGGAGGGTAGTTCTGTCATCGAACATTCTGTAATGTTCCATCTTTCTGTGTTCCGGAGTGGAATGCCACCGCTGATGGAACTACCCTCCATGTCATATTGGGTGTGTGTTTCATAAATGACAATAAATAAATTTCATGTAATTGGTTGTGAGCTGGACATTGCTCCTTCTGAAAGTGTCTTTGTATATTTTGTACTGACATGATGATGGTAAATGAACCACTACTGCTCTCCAAACCAATGTAAATGTATTATTTGTAGTTACTGTACAGTACAAGAGGTGTGATTTTGTAAACTTTTATTTTTTTCTCCACAAAAAATACTGTTATTAGAAGGAAAAAACTATGTAAATGAAGTTTAATATAAAAGTTTATTTGTTTATAAATTTCACACTTCACACATTAGTTTACACAGTTTTTTTTCAAGCAGAGAGAACAGTCTATGACTAAGCGATAAGAAATATTGCATTAAGCAGAACTTTGGACAGTTAAATCCTGCTATAACTTTGTCATAAAAGCAATTAAAACTATATATAAAAAATGTGTATCATCTAATAGTAACATATGATGTAATACAGATTAATAAAAACACAAAAACTATTGTTGTTAGCCTTCATATACAGTCTCACAAGTTTGATGATTGTTTCAGACATATAACATCAAAACTACAAATGCATGGCTCACGGGTTCGATTCCTGCTGGGACTGAGTGAATGAATTTGGATAAAAGTGTCTGCTAGACAGCATATATTATTACATGCTATTATAAACTGGGTAGTTTGGTTCCTGGATGCTGATTGGCTGAAACAGCATTTTAGAAGTGCGTACTGTATGTAAGAGAATATACCACAGGTATGACACACAAATATTTTATTGCTACTATAAACTGGTGACCAACGTAATTAGACCAGTAAAGAGTAATTTTCTGTCATACCTATGTTATACGGTCTAATATACCACACCTTTCAGCCAATCAGCATTCAGGGCTCAAACCACCCAGTTTTTATTTGCCAATATTCCACACCCCCTCAGGCCCTATGTCACTTAGTTTGAATATATGGGTCCAGATATACAAGCTTTTTGTCAAACTTGTTGTGTTCAGGTGTTCTTGTTTCTGGTTTTGTTGTGTTCAGGTCTTCTTGGTTCTGGGTTTGTTGTGTTCAGGTCTTCTTGGTTCTGGGTTTGTTGTGTTCAGGACTTCTTGGTTATGGTTTTGTTGTGTTCAGGTCTTCTTGGTTCTGGGTTTGTGTTCAGGTCTTCTTGGTTCTGGGTTTGTTGTGTTCAGGTCTCCCTGGTTCTGGTTTGTAGACTGTACTGTAGAGCACAGAGGAGTCCTCCTCAGCTGCTTGTGCTGCTGCAGGTCTGAGGAGAGAGAAACAGAAATTGAACAACATTTACATCCCAAATTATGGCACCCTATATCCCTTAAAGTGCACTACCTTCGACCAGGGCCTATGGGGCTCAGATCAAAAGTAATGAACTAAGTAGTGTCGTGTCTTTACTATGGATTTAGTGATATTTGACATACTATTTTATCAAATCAATTCTCTGTATTTAATATTACCTTATTAAACTAATCATGTAAATGTAATTTACTAGGACGTTGGGGCACCACGGAATAATGTTTATAGAGCTGTTATCTTCCGAATCAACTCATAAAGACCTGGTAATCTTTTCATATCAATAGCAGTCAATTATTAATCGTCACCTTATTCAGTCACATCTGAACATCGTAAAAGTCTTGGTTATCTTCACGAATCCTGGCTAACAAGTTGAATCAGCAAAACCAAATGTGGTTTAATTATTTATTTACTAAATACCTAAATAATCACACAGAATTACATATACACAGGATGGATCATACATTGATTACTAATTATGTCCTAAAAGAAAACGTCACTAGCGGACGGAACCGATATGACGGCTGGTTACACAAAGAAAGGGGGTTGGGTTTGAATGAAAGCTTGGGAAGACTGAGGAGCAAAAGGATTGGGTCTCTATCAGACTTTATGAAGCTATGCTATTGTAAATACAGAATCTTATGCATTCTAAATAACCGCCCATTCAGAAAAGGAAAATGCAAGAAATATATTTACTCTGAGCTGCGCTTCGATAGATTGGTTGAAGATGGAAGGCTGGGTTGCCCAGCAGAGAATTTCCTTGTCCTTTGAATAATATTTCTGGGCAGATACGTTGTAGTACCCTGTTGTCTTGTGGTAGAACGGTTACGTTGTAGTATCGTCGTCATGTGATTGAACGGATACGTTGTAGTACCCTGTGGTTTTGAAGAGATTGTTTGTCCTTTCCTATGCCACACACGCTTACAGATGCTGCTGATAACTCAACGTCTAGGATGTATCACTTCTTTAGTGACCTGTATGCTCTCTTCGTCTGGCCCTCGCTACATATTCGTCGCCAGACCCACTGGCTCCAGGTCATCTATAAGTCTTTGCTAGGTAAAGCTCCACCTTATCTCAGCTCACTGGTCACCATAACAACACCCACCCGTAGCACGCGCTCCAGCAGGTATATGTCACTGGTCATCCCCAAAGCCAACCCCTCCTTTGGCCGCCTTTCCTTCCAGTTCTCTGCTGCCAATGACTGGAACGAATTGCAAAAATTGCTGAAGTTGGAGACTTATATCTCCCTCACTAACTTTAAGCATCAGCTATCTGAGCAGCTTACCGATCGCTGCAACTGTACACAGCACATCTGTAAATAGCCCATCCAACTACCTACCTCATCCCCATGTTTATTAACTTTCTTTGCTCTTTTGCACACCAGTATTTCTACTTGCACATCATCATCTGCACATCTATCACTCCAGTGTTTGCTAAATTGTAATTACTTTGCTACTATGGCCTATTAATTGCCTTACCGCCTTACTCCATTTGCACATATTGTATATAGATTATTCTATTGTGTTATTGACTGTACTTTTGTTTATCCCACGTGTAACTCTGTGTTGTTGTTTTTTGTCGCACTGCTTTGCTTTATCTTGTCCAGGTCGCAGTTGTAAATGAGAACATGTTTACAACTGGCCTACCTGGTTAAATAAAGGTAAAATATTTTTTTTTTATAAAAAAATAGTGAATAAGAGTTCAAAGTTCATACCGATTTACTATACTATAAGCTCATGCTATATTCTGGCTGGTATAGTCTAAATCATCCTTCTAGCATGGCGATCGTCACCTCCACGTTGAAATTCGCCCTTTTAAATATATGGACAGCAGTCCTCATTTCATTGGGAACACAATGTTAATTTCATTAGGTTGTAGTCGTTCAAACATTCGCAACCAGAGCTCACGCTGAGATTGGCTTAGTTCACCGTGAATTGGGTCACGGGGGCTCTTATAGAAATGGAGAAAAGGGGTTGGTTCATCATTTCCAAGCAATGCCTATTCATGTGGGCGTGGCCACTGATTGAGCATTTTTTACTTATGATTTTTTTTTCTCATTTTAAAAACTAATATTACATTTAATCTTTTCACAAATAGTTTCATATTTAAACCTTTAAATTGCACAACAATTCCATGTGAATCTGATAACTAGAATGTGTAGACTTTCCAAGATTCAGTTATGTCATCCTATCATCAGTAATAATGTCTCAGACGACAACTGATCTGACATCATATTCTTTAAGTACCAACGGATATTTTCAACTGTTTGGATTACATGAAGATTGTTATTTTCCCCAACCTTTTGATGTTACAATACTCGCTCTATGTTAACAAAGGGCTTTCCAAGAGTCCATTCTGTAGAGTGGAGAGAAAACTGAAAACAGAAAACACAACTCGTACATTTTTTTACATTTCAAAATAATAATAATAAAAATAATGATAGCCTAATACAAATACTGTACACAATAAAGAAAATGAATTATGGATCAACATCTGAATATTTCTCCCAGCGTTGGTTAAAGCTCAGAACGCTTATATTCTTGATCTGACTAATCACGCCTGTCTCTTTGTGAACGACTGGAATTATGAACAGTGGTTTGTTTGTTATGTTCTCCTGCGTCCCCCGGGTTTGCCTCCCTGATTTGCCTTTTTAGCAGCACATTCACCATTTTCTCAAACGGCTAATTCCCCTTCTCGCGGCACAGGCCGAGGGCGACGTGAAGCTAACTACCCCAGCTCGCAGGCTGCTCTGCTAACAGTGTGTTTGCGAGATGCCGGACAAAAGGCATTTTTTTTACCGTTCCGCGACTCCTGCCGTGTCTACAGACATCCCCCAAAGAAAAAATACTTCTCAGAGAATGAGTGCGCAGCTGGTAAATAGTCTCCTATAGATACATACAGTATGTCAGTCAGTCAGGTTGGAGGGATAGCTGCAGCAGAGACTTCTATTGCAGTAACATTGAAGGGCTCTGGTTAGTATTACTTAGCCAGCTAGAAAGATAAAGTAAGAAGCTAACGTTAAACGGAGCCTACCTCAGCAGGAGCAACAAATACACTACCAAGTCCTTTACAGAGAGTAGGCTACTGAGACAGACAGTGATGTGGTGCTCAGTGGAGAAGCTGAGGCAGGCTGCAATGCATGCAGGTGGAAGTAGAGGAGACAGAGAGAGGTTATTACAGTGGTTCCAAAATTTGGGGTCGGGGCCCATGTGGGGTCCCCTGATAAAGTCTGTACTAATCTAATCAAACACTTTAGGAACATAAGAAACATATGTTTCAATATGAACATCTCCACAGGACCTATCTTCCCTATAGTCCTACATTAAAATACTATCAACATGCAAACAATACAGTTCTAAATAGTCACACGTTGTTGTTTCTTCTCTGATTAGTGTGTCAGTGAGTAATCTAACAATTTCACAACAACTACCTTATACACACAAGTGTAAAGGATTGAATACGAGTATGTACATATAAATATATGGATGAACGATGGCTGACCGGCATAGGCAACATGCAGTAGATGGTATATAGTACAGTATATACATGTGAGATGAGTAGTGTAGGATATGTAAACATTATATAAATGGCATTGTTTAAAGTGGCTAGTGATACATTTATTACATCCACTTTTTAACTATTAAAGTGGCTAGAGATTTGAGTCGATGGCCAAACGGCACAGGCAAGATTCAGTAGATGGTATAGAGTACAGTGTATACATTTGATATGAGTAATGTCGGATCCGTAAACATTATAAACAACATTTTTAAAGTGGCTAGTGATACATTTATTACATCCAATTTTCTATTATTAAAGTGGCTAGAGATTTGAGTCAGTATGTTGGCAGCAGCCACTCAATGTTAGTGATGGCTGTTTAACAGTCTGATGGCCTTGAGATAGAAGCTGTTTTTCAGTCTCTCGGTCCCAGCTTTGATGCACCTGTACTGACCTCGCCTTTTGGATGATAACGGGGTGAACAGGCAGTGGCTCGGGTGGTTGTTGTCCTTGATGATCTTTTTGGCCTTCCTGTGACATCGGGTGGTGTAGGTGTCCTGGAGGGCAGGTAGTTTACATCCGGTGATGCGTTGTGCGGACCTCACTACCCTCTGGAGAGCCTTATGATTGTGGGCGGTGCAGTTGCCGTACCAGGCGGTGATACAGCCCGACAGGATGCTCTCGATTGTGCATCTGTGAAAGTGAGTGTTTTTTCTTCAGCCTCTTGAGGTTGAAGAGGCGCTGTTGTGCCATCTTCAATTCGCTTTCTGTGTGGGTGGACCATTTCAGTTTGTCCGTGATGTGTACGCCTAGGAACGTAAAACTTTCCACCTTCTCCACTACTGTCCCATCGATTTGGTGCTCCCTCTGCTATTTCCTGAAGTCCACGATCATCTCCTTTGTTTTGTTGACGTTGAGTGAGAGGTTTCCTGACACCACACTCCGAGGGCTTTCACCTCCTTCCTGTAGGCCGTCTCATTGTTGTTGGTAATCAAGCCTACCACTGTAGTGTCGTCTGCAAACTTGATGATTGAGTTGGAGGCGTGCTTGACCACGCAGTCATGGGTGAACAGGGAGTACAGGAGAGGGCTGAGAACGCACCCTTGTGGGGCCCCAGTGTTGAGGATCAGCGATGTGGAGATGTTGTTTCCTACCCTCACCACCTGATCCGGTCCGTCAGGAAGTCCAGGACCCAGTTGCACAGAGCTGGGTCGAGACCTAGGGTCTTGAGCTTAATGACGAGTTTGGAGGGTAGTATGGTGTTAAATGCTGAGCTGTAGTCGATGAACAGCATTCTTACATAGGTATTCCTCTTGTCCAGATGGGTTAGGGCAGTGTGCAGTGTGATTGCGATTGCGTTGTCTGTGGACCTATTGGGACGGTAAGCAAATTGGAGTGGGTCTAGGGTGTCTGGTAGGATGGAGGTGATATGATCCTTGACTAGTCTCTCAAAGCACTTCATGATTACGGAAGTGAGTGCTACGGGGCGATAGTCATTTAGCTCAGTTACCTTAGCTTTTTTGGGAACAGGAACAATGGTGGCCCTCTTGAAGCATGTGGGAACAGCAGACTGGGATAAGGATTGATTGCATATGCCCGTAAACACACCATCCAGCTGGTCTTTGCATGCTCTGAGGACGCTGCTAGGGATGCCATCTGGGCTGGCAGCCTTGCGAGGGTTAACACGTTTAAATGTTTTACTCACGTTGGCTGCGGTGAAGGGGAGCCCGCAGGTTTTGGTAGCGGGCCGTGTCGGTGGCATTGTATTGTCCTCAAAGCGAGCAAAGAAGTTGTTTAGTTTGTCTGGGAGCAAGACATCGTGGTCTGCAACGGGGCTGGTTTTCTTTTTGTAGTCGGTGATTGACTGTAGACCCTGCCACATACCTCTCGTGTCTGAGCCGTTGAATTGCGACTCTTCTTTGTCCCTATACTGACACTTAGCTTGTTTGATTGCCTTGCTGAGGGAATAGCTTCACTGTTTGTATTCAGTCATGTCACCCTTATTAAAAGCAGTGGTTCGCACTTTCAGTTTCGCGCGAATGCTGCCATCAATCCATGGTTTCTGGTTTTGGAAGGTTTTAATAGTCGCTGTGGGTACAACACCACTGATGCACTTGCTAATAAACTCGCTCACCGAATCAGTGTATTCATCAATGTTATTGTCCGACGCTATGCAGAACATATCCCAGTCCACGTGATTGAAGCAATCTTGAAACGTGGATCAGATTGAACAGACCTGAGCACGGGCGTTTCCTGTTTAGTTTCTGACTATAGGCTGGGAGCTAAATAAATGAGTCGTGGTCAGATTTGCCGAAAGGGGGGCGGGGAATGGCTTTGTATGCGTCGCGGAAGTTAGAATAACAATGATCCAGGATTTTGCATGCCCGGGTCGCACATTCGATATGCTGATACAATTTAGGGAGCCTTGTTTTCAGATTAGCCTTGTTAAAATCCCCAGCTACAATAAATGCAGCCTCAGGATATGTGGTTTCCAGTTTTACACAGAGTCCAATTAAGTTATTTCACGGCCATCGATGTGTTAGCTTGGGGGGGGGGAATATATATGACTGTGATTATAATTGATGAGAATTCTCTTGGTAGATAATGCGGTCGGCATTTGATTGTAAGGAATTCTAGGTCAGGTGAACAAAAGGATTTGAGTTCCTGTATGTTGTTATGATCACACCACGTCTCGTTAATCATAAGGCATACACCCCCCCCCTTCTTCTTACCAGATAGATGTTTGTTTCTGTCGGCGTGATGCGTGAAGAAACCAGGTGGCTGTACCGACTCTGACAACGTATCCCGAGTGAGCCATGTTTCCGTTAAGCAAAGAACGTTGCAATCTCTGATGTCTCTCTGGAAGGCAACCCTTGCTCGGATTTCGTCTACCTTGTTGTCAATGTAACATCACAAGGACGTTACATTAAGTTCAAGGTCTTTTGAATCACACTAACACTTTGTTCCCATAGTTGCTGAGTTGAGACATAGATACTCTTTGGTTGAGTGTGAATGGAAACCACAGATAAGCTTCACTCAGTGAGGTGTGAAAGACAACTGTTTAAAGTGAAGTGGAGATGCCAAATGTGTCGCCAGTAGAACATAAAAATGCTTGGCTCCAGCGATGGACTTCGCGCTACCCTCTGTAGTGCCTTGCGGTCTGAGGCTGACCAGTTACCATACCAGGCAGTGATGCAACCAGTCAGGATGCTCTTGATGGTGCAGCTGTAGAACCTTTTGAGGATCTGAGGACCCATGCCAAATCTTTTCAGTCTCTTGAGGGGGAATGGGTTTTGTCGTGCCCTCTTCACGACTATTGGTGTGCTTGGACCATGTTAGTTTGTTGGTGATGTGGACACCAAGGAACTTGAAGCTCTCAACCTGCTCCACTACAGCCACGTCGATGAGAATGGGGCGTGCCTGGTCCTAATTTTCCTGTAGTCCACAATCATCTCCTTGTCTTCATTATGTTGAGGGAGAGGTTGTTGTCCTGGCACCACACGGCCAGGTCTCTGACCTCCTCCATATATGCTGTCTCCTCGTTGTTGGTGATCAGGCCTACCGCTGTTGTGCCATTGGCAAACTTAATGATGGTGCCTGGCCGTGCAGTCATGAACAGGGAGTACAGGAGTGGACTGAGCATGCACTCCTGAGGGGCCCCCGTGTTGAGGATCAGCGTGGCGGATGTGTTGTTACCTACCCTCACCACCTGGGGGCGGCCCATCAGGCCCGTCAGGAAGTCAAGGATCCAGTTGCAGAAGGAGGTGTTTAGTCTCAGGGTCCTTAGCTTAGTGATGAGCTTTGAGGGTGTTGAACACTGAGCTTTAGTCAATGAATAGCATTCTCACATATATGTTCCTTTTGTCCAGGTCTGAAAGGGCAGTGTGGAGTGCAATAGAGATTGCATCATCTGTGGATCTGTTGGGGCGGTATGCAAATTGGAGTGAGTCTAGGGTTTCTGGCATAATGTTGTTGATGTGAGCCATGACCAGCCTTTCAAAGCACTTCATGGCTACCGATGTGAGTGCTACGGGTCGGTAGTCATTTAGGCAGGTTACCTTAGTGTTCTTGTGCACAGGCACTATGGTGCTCTGGTTGAAACATGTTGGTATTACAGACTCAGACAGGGAGAGGTTGAAAATGTCAGTGAAGACACTTGCCAGTTGGTCAGCGCATGCTCGGAGTACACGTCCTGGTAATCCGTCTGTCCCTGCCACCTTGTGAATGTTGACCTGTTTAAAGGTCTTACTCATATTGGATGTGGAGAGCGTGATCACACAGTCGTCAATAACAGCTGATGTTCTCACGCATGTTTCAGTGTTACTAGCCTCGAAGCGAGCATAGAAATAATTTAGCTCGTCTGGTAGGCTCGTGTCACTGGGCAGCTCTCGGCTGTGCTTCACTTTGTTGTCTGTAATAGTTTGCAAGCCCTGCCGTTGTAGTACGATTCGATCTTAGTCCTGTATTGACGCTTTGCCTGTTTGATGGTTCATCAGAGGGCATAGCAGGATTTCTTATAAGCTTCCGGGTTAGAGTCCCGCTCCTTGAAAGCGACAGCTCTACCCTTTAGCTCAGTGCGGATCATGCCTGTAATCCATGGCAGCTGGTTGGGGTGTGTACGTACTGTCACTGTGGGGACGACGTCATCAATGCACTTATTGATGAAGCCAGTGACGACTGTGATGTACTCCTCAATGCCATTGTAGGAATCCCAGAACATATTGCTTCCTGTGCTAGCAAAACAGTCCTGTAGCTTAGAATCTGCTTCATCTGAACCATGTTTTTATTGACCGAGTCACTGGTGCTTCCTGCTTTAATTTTTGCTTGTAAGCAGGAATCAAGGAGGATAGAATTATGGTCAAATTTTCCGAAAATAGAGGGCAAGGGAGAGCTTTGTATGTGTCTCTGTGTGTGGATTAAAGGTGGTCAAGAGTTTTTTTCCCCTCTGGTTGCACATTTAACACGCTGGTGGAAATGAGGTAAAATGGATTTAAGTTTCCCTGCATTAAAGTCCCCAGCCACTAGGATCGCTGCCTCTGGATGAGCATTTTCCTATTTGCTTATGGCGGTATACAGCTCATTGAATGCGGTCTTAGTGCCAGCATCGGTCTGTGGTGGTATGTGGACAGCTATGAAAAATACAGATGACAACTCTCTAGGTAGATAGTGTGGTCTACAGCTTATCATGAGATACTCTACCTCAGGCGGGCAAAACCTTGAGACTTCCTTAGATATTGTGCACCAGCTGTTGTTTACAAACATACATAGACTGCCACCCCTTGTCTTACCAGAGGCTGCTGTTCGATCCTGCCAATACAGTGTGTAACCTGCCAGCTGTATGTTATTCATGTTGTCATTGAGCCACGACTCAGTGAAACATAGGATATTACAGTTTTAATGACCCATTGTTATCCATATATAGTCTAATGTAGCCTGTTATCCATATATAGTCTAATGTAACCTGTTATCCATATATAGTCTAATGTAGCCTGTTATCTATATATAGTCTAATGTAGCATGTTATCCATATATAGTCTAATGTAGTCTATTATCCATATATAGTCTAATGTAGCCTGTTATCCATATATAGTCTAATGTAGCCTGTTATCCATATATAGTTTAATGTAGTCTGGTATCCATATATAGTCTAATGTAGCCTGTTATCCATATATAGTCTAATGTAGCCTGCTATCCATATATAATCTATTGTAGCCTGTTATCCATGTATAGTCTAATGTAGCCTGTTATCAATATATAGTATAATGTAGCCTGTTATCCATATATAATCTATTGTAGCCTGTTATCCATATATTGTCTAATGTAGCCTGTTATCCATATATAGTATAATGTAGCCTGTTATCAATATATAATCTATTGTAGCCTGTTAACCATATATAGTCTAATGTAGCCTGTTATCGATATATAATCTCTTGTAGCCTGTTATCCATATATAGTCTAATGTAGCCTGCTATCCATATATAATCTATTGTAGCCTGTTATCCATGTATAGTCTAATGTAGCCTGTTATCAATATATAGTATAATGTAGCCTGTTATCAATATATAATCTAACGTAGCCTGTTATCCATATATAATCTATTGTAGCCTGTTATCCATATATAGTCTAATGTAGCCTGTTATCCATATATAGTCTAATGTAGCCTGTTATCCGTATATAATATATTGTAGCCTGTTATCCATATATAATCTAACGTAGCCTGTTATCAATATATAATCTAATGTAGTATGTTATCGTTTATAGTCTAATGTAGTCTGTTATCCATATATAATCTAATGTAGTCTGTTATCCATATATAGTATACATAAATTATGTCCAAATGACTTCGACCTCTGCTTATGGGGGTGTATTCTACCATGTCGCCCTACAATGGAATTTTTTGAATGCCCATCCATTTGGTAGGTCCACTGTTTGTAAAACAGGCAGTTTCATCAACTTAATTAGTCCTGATTCAGAAGTATGTTTTTTCTCTCGCTGTGATCAGTTTAGTAAAACAATTGAAGGATACAAACTTGAAACCACTGATCATGACAATTTAGCCCAGGGGATGAATCTCCTGGACAGCAGTGACTAGCCTGGTTGTCCAGTCCATATGGTCTATTTTACTTTGACCTGTCCTGTTTTTAGAATATGTTGTTTAAGTGTCAGCGCATTTTTTATTTGATTGGGCGTCTGGAACACCCCATGGACACTGGGGGCGTTCCAGGCTGACTACATTGCAGTCAAGCTGTGTGCAGCAACCAATGCTGCTTATCGATTGCGCAGTCGGGAATCACGGGTTAACTGATATCTTAAACACAAACACCTATCCAGTCATTGTGAGATCTGGCAGGCGACTGCAATATAGTCTGCCTGGAACATGCCCTTTATTCAATTGCAATTCAATTTAAAAAACAGCTCAGGCCGAGGGAGAGGGGAAAGGAAATCAGAGGCGCACTCCTCTTTACTTTGATTGACACTTCACACACTCATACTGTGTGTCCAGTGTTTTGTCTGTGCTGTGTTTCAGAGGACTACAAAAGTGGTGACACCCCCCAACACACCATTCTATCCAAGCTTCCTGATCCCTTTGAAGGTAGGTACACGGTCTCTCTTCCTCAATCTTCATATTAATTATTCTGTTCTTCCTCTTCCTCCTCTTCTTCTTCTTCCCTTTGTTATATCCGGACGGCGCGTGGTGTTCAGGGTTGTAAGGGTGGTCAGTATGAAAACACAAGCACCTGCACGCAAGTGCTCTCGTCCCCACCTTTTTTGTACAATTCATGGCCCATAGATTAGTAACAATTTAGAATAAAACATTATAAATGCTTATATATGTTTATAAATGAAGTTGAAGCTAAATAATTGAAAGCACATCTCACATAGTTAAATGCATTTGACAGCATTATGTTTCATCCCACCTCTCACCTGGAGCCTCTCCAAGGCGAGAGCGGCCATGTTGGTATTCTTGATGTTGACAAAGGCACAGAATCTCTCATGTTGAACTCTGATACTCTCTATCTCACATCACCTATAACCACAACTAGGGAGAGACAGAACATAGAGAGTATTAGAGTTCTACATTCTAATTCTATGTTCTTTACTGTAGGTGAGAGGAGAATTAGAATGTAGAACTCTGATACTCTGTCTTACCTCACCTACAGTGCAGAACAGAGAGTATCAGAGTTCTACATTCTAACTCTATGTTCTGCACTGTAGGTGTGGTGAGATAGAATTAGAATGTAGAACTCTGATACTCTCTATGTAAAAGAATGATATTTCTCATTCCAATCAGCAGACAGAGATAAATGTCATAGTATTAGAATGGTGGACAGGCAGCCATTTTGAGTGAAACATGTTAAGTGTTAATGTTATGTTACTCGATGATTATCACACCATGTCAGAAACAAAGAAAGTCACAGCAAGAGAAGCCTAAGCAGTGGATATGCAGGTAGCCTAGTGGTTATGAGTGCTGGGCCAGTAACAGAAAGGTTGCTGGTTCAAATCCCTGAGCCCACTAGGTGAAACATCTGTCAATGCACTTCATCGTAATAGGTCCTGTAAGTCTGGATAAGAGTGTCTGTTAAATGACTAACATGCAGATAGAGAACTAAAGCAGATAGAAATGGGGCCTGGTGGTTGTATGTTTTGAGGAGATCCCAAATGTGTTTCTCAGTGAGGTCCCACCCAGAGAGAGGCACAGGGGGACCTGAGGAGGAGAGGAAGGGAGGGGACCATGTTCAGAATAAATCCATTAAAGCAACCTTATAACAACACAACGATATGGTTCTAAATGGCCCATAGGGCTCTGGTCAAAAGTAGTGCACTATGTAGGAATATGGTGCTATTTGGGACAGTCTATAGAACCTATAACTGTAGGGATGTATACTCACATTACATGATGTATTATTTAGATGTGGAATAACCAAACAACAGACTGGGTGGGATTTCAGTGAACTAAGCTGGTCTGTAATGATGAGATAACCTTGTCTGAGACCTGGAGATTCATGTTAGCTAATAGGAGCTAATGTCTAGACTTTAGCTCAGTGGACTAGCATGGTCTAGTGTCACACTAACATCCCAGGTATGATACCCAGAGTTAAACATAAACACCCAGTAGAGTGCTGAGAGGAGGAGAGGTCCACCACCGGAGTCCTCAGGGGAGGAGAGGTCCACCACTGGAGTCCTCAGGGGAGGAGAGCTCCACCACCGGAGTCCTCAGGGGAGGAGAGGTCCACCACTGGAGTCCTGAGGGGAGGCGACATCCACCACTGGAGTCCTGAGGGGAGGAGACGTCCACCACTGGTGTCCTGACGGGAGATCCACCACTGGAGTCCTGAGGGGAGGAGAGGTCCACCACTGGAGTCCTGAGGGGAGGAGAGGTCCACCACTGGAGTCCTGAAAGGGAGGAGAGGTCCATCACTGGAATCCTGAAAGGGAGGAGAGGTCCACCACTGGAGTCCTGAGGGGAGGAGACGTCCACCACTGGAGTCCTGAGGGGAGGAGGCGTCCACCACTGGAGTCCTGACGGGAGGAGAGGTCCACCACTGGAGTCCTGAGGGGA
>QNTS01005975.1:98095-118405 GCA_003317085.1 Hucho hucho
TCCAGGTTCTGTGGTGGTTCTCTTCAGTCCATGTTCTTTTGTGGTTCTCTCCAGTTCTCATAATCGGAAGGCTCAGCATCTATCTGAGGGTCTGTGTCACTGTACAGGTTCTGTGGTGGTTCTCCCCAGTTCTCATAATCGGAGGGCTCAGCATCTATCTGAGAGGCTGTGTCACTGGGGGAGTCTCTCACATTCTGAAAGAAGACACACTGAATGAGCACTTTACAAACCACTCCCTCCAACATTTTTATGTGAATTAATTTGCTTACTGTCTATGGTATTAGGATTGAAATAACTTGGGTTTTTGACATTATTACCTGTGTGTCTGCTGTGGCATCACTTCCTCCTGTGGATCTCCTGTAATGAGGGACAGAGTGAGTTCTGCTCTCTACTGACCTCTAGTGGAAGTTGATGTGTTACTAATACAGTATATGGAAATGAAAGACTGACCTCTTCAGAGTGCAGTAGATGGTGAGTAGAAGAGCTCCAGCAGTCAGGACAGCCCCCACCCCCACCACAGGAACCCAGGGAAACACTGCTGCAGGGTCATGAGTTTATAAATGCATGATGTCAGAATGAAATCTGTAAAATGACAGAGCACCAAAAATGGACAGAATGTGACATACTTACATGTAACATTAATATGGACAGGGACATGCTCTCTCCCTATAATGTTCAGAGCCTCACAGTAGTATCCCTCTCTGTCATCAGAGCTGATGTTGTGGATGGTGTATCTCTGTCCAGAATGTCTCATTGACATTTTCTTGTATGTTATCTTGTACCAGGTGTATATGTCCACAGGTGGGTTGGCATCACTGCTGCAGGTCAGATTCACTGAACTGCCCTCCGCTATTTCACCAGAGGGGCTGACTGACACTGAGGTGTTCTTTGGGCCATCTGGATAACAGACAAAGTAAAAGTTTGGCTTCTCATTATGAAATGGTGTAAGTATTTTGATCTGTAAAATCAACAACAATTAATAGAAATGAAATAGTAGCCAAAAACATAATTGACCAATGATGTGTTGGATGATTTTGTAAGACTTTAAAAAGTGTATTAGTCACACTCACACACTGCAGGAGAATTGATGCCATTTACAGCACAGTAGAAGCTGTCTTCAGTTTTGAAGTAGACTGAGTATGAGGGGGAGGAGTCCTCTTGTACAATCTTACTGTTCCTGTACCAGATGTAGCTGGGGTTGTCAGTCAGAGTACAGGTGGTGCTACAGGTCAGTGTCATTGACAACAATGTAGTGGTCACCTTCACCTGCAGGTCTGGAGTAGATAACAACATTAAACCCTCAGTGACCTGTTGTCTAGTTCTAATGAGGCAGGAGTGGATGTTCTCAAATCCTCCATTCAGACATTCCTATTTTATGCATACTTTCATATTAATTATATTATTTCAATACAAATCAAGACAATTTTCCAGAAACAATTAAACAGATTAGCATTATATATATATAATATCACTGTACCTGTAACAGACAAAGTGACTCCAGGGCTACCAAAATATTTCCCTCCGGTCTGATCTGTTATAAATCTGAACATGTACGTAGCTGAGTCACTCTCTCTCAGGTCTGTGATTGTCAGGGTGTGTCCATTCGTCTTATTGCTAAGGTACTTCACACGATCTTTGTAGTCTGGGTCATCTAACAGACTCACATAATTCTCCTCATTATAAATTTTAGTGAACCAGAGGGTTGTTGTGACTGTATAACCACTGGGATATGTGTAAGAGCAGGTCAGCTCCACTGTTGACCCCTTCAAGGTACAGATACTCTGAGTGGTGTATGTCACACTCCAGACATTCTTCCCCAGTACCACTGAAACACAGTTAGACATCACAAGGACATTACATTAAGTTCAAGGTCTTTTGACTCATACTAACACTTAGTTCCCATAGTTGCTGAGTTGAGACATAGATACTCTTTGGTTGAGTGTGAATGGAAACCACAGATAAGCTTCACTCAGTGAGGTGTGAAAGACAACTGTTTAAGGTGAAGTGGAGACGCCAAATGTGTCGCCAGTAGAACATAAAAATGGTTATGCTTTTAGAAATATCTGTAGATTGATAAACAGAGCAACTAAAAGATAAGAATGAGACCATACCTGCTACAGACCAGAGAAAGACCACCAACACACCTACTGCTGTTCTCAAGGCCATTGTTGCATCTCCCACCCTGCAGTCTTAGAAACATAAACAACAACTCACTCTATAACTGGTGAATAACTCCACCTGATACATTGAAGTAGAAACTGGAAATGGGGTACAGGGCCTCATTACTGAAAAAGAACCAGGCTCATATTGTGTTGTGTTGTATTGTTTTATATGGTTGTATATGTGAGTACTATCTGTCTGTAATGTGTGTGACGTGTTGCATGTCTGTCTACGTCTGTCTATTTAAACTGACATGATGTTTGATGCAAAAAGTATTTCCTAATATATACAATAGTCATCATCATCACCAACAATCATTAATTGAACAGATGTGTAGTACTGTAAACACATATTTCTACACTGATTGTTGTGAAGCTGTTTTATTCTCAGAACCCCAAATATAGGAGAATAAATGTTCAATCCTCTACGGTCTGTCAAGCTGTACAGCAGCCTAAAGACTAACAGCAGCCTAAAGACTGTACAGCAGCCTAAAGACTGTACAGCAGCCTTCGTCTTCATTACACACACCTGGTTCCAATCCCACTCTGTCACTGTATATATACTCCCTCTGTCATTTGTCTTTGTCGGTCATTGTAAGTGTTGCTTGTTTTCGTACTATTTCCTGAGTGCTTTATTATTTTAATGCATTAATACATTTGAGTAGTTCTAAACCTGCCTCCTGACTCTCTACACTTGTGACACACACACACACACACACACACACACACAGACCGTCTGTAGGGATGCAATTTGGAGGCCACGCACTGCAAGCCTGTGTGAGTGGCCGAGACGGACAAATATCAGTGTCACCAGCTTGCACCTACACCAGAGGCTGTCCAAGCAACACGTGGGGCTGGTATTTAAGGAGAGTCTCAGGAAAGGCCTGCTTAATGTAGCCATTAAATGAGCAGCCCACTTCCAAAATGAGCCCCTCCGCCTGGCCTCTCCCCACAATAACAATATCTGGCGTATTTGGCACACAGGAAAACACATCATCATCAACATTAAAACAGCTTCAAATCAAATCAAATTGGTTTTGTCACATGCGCCGAATACAACAGGTGTAGACCTTACAGTGAAACGCTTACTTACAATCCATTAACCAACAATGCAGTTTTAAGAAAAAAAAAGAAAAGAAATAAAAGTAACAAATAATTAAGAGACGCAGTAAAACAACCATAGTGAGGCTATATACAGGGGGTAAAGGTACAGAGTCAATGTGCAGGGCACTGGTTAGTCAAAGTCATTGAGGTAATATATACATGTAGGTAGAGTTATTAAAGTGACTTACGCATAGATAATAACAGAGAGAACTGTAGCAGCAGCATAAAAAGAGGGGGGGGGGGCAATGCAAATAGTCTGGGGAGTCTTATGGCTTTGGGTAGAAGATGTTCAGCAGTCTTTTCGACCTAGACTTGGTGCTAGACCAGGATCCAGTTGCAGAGGGAGGTGTTTAGTCCCAGGGTCTTTAGCTTTGTGATGAGCTTTGAGGGCACTATGGTGTTGAACACTGAGCTGTAGTCAAAGAATATTATTCTCACATAGGTGTTCCTTTTGTCCAGGTGTGAAAGGACAGTGTGGAGTGCAACAGAGCATCATCTGTGGATCTGTTGGGGCGGTATGCAAATTGGAATGGGTGTAGGGTTTCTGGGATAATGGTGTTGATGTGAGCCATGACCAGCCTTTCAAAGCACTTCCTGGCGTACAAATCTTTCATTGAGAGTATTTAAACTTTTTGTATTGATTGTTGGTTTGGCAATGCCACTGTCAATCAGAGAAATATGCTGAGAAGGATTATCACCACAGCAAGCAAGGTACTTGGAGTCAAACAGACAGGCCTGGATGAGATCTTTAAGGTAAGGGCCCTCCGTAAGGCTCACAAAATAATTTTAGACCCAAGTCACCCCCTGTACCCGGACTTTGAATTACTCCCCTCTGGGCGCAGGTATAGGGCACCCCTCAGCAGGAAAAACAGAACTAGACAATCATTTGTGCCAGGTGTGATATCCCTCCTAAATAGATCGGGCTAATGTTCCTATCTTTTTATTATATATATTTTTTTTGTATTTTATTGGTATGTAACTGTTATGAATGTTCTATTGTCAATTTCGTTTTGTATTTAAATGCCACTTTAAATGTGTACATGACACTGCAACAAAATTCCCCATGGGGACAATAAAGTCAGTAAGATGTGAGTGCTACGGATTGGTAGTCATTTAGGCAGGTTACCTTCGTGTTCTTGGGCACAGGGACTACGGTGGTCTGCTTGAAACATGCTGGTATTACAGACTCAGACAGGGAGAGGTTGAAAATGTCAGTGAAGACACTTGCCAGTTGGTCAGCGCATGCTCGGAGTACACGTCATCGTAATCCGTCTGGCCCTGCGGCCTTGTGAATGTTGACCTGTTTAAAGGTCATACATCGGCTGCGGAGAGCGTGATCACACAGTCGTCCGGAACAGCTGATGCTCTCATGCATGTTTCTGTGTTACTAGCTTCGAAGCGAGCATAGAAGTAATTTAGCTCGTCTGGTAGGCTCACCGGGCAACTCTCGGCTGTGCTTCACTTTGTAGTCTGTAATAGTTTGCACGCCCTGCCACATCCGACAAATGTCGGAGCCAGTGTAGTACGATTCTATCCGAGTCCTGTATTGACTTTTTGCCTGTTTGATGGTTCGTCGGAGGGCATAGAGGGATTTCTTATAAGCTTCCCGCTCCTTGAAAGCAGCATCTCTAGCCTTTAGCTCAGTGCGGATGTTACCTGTAATCCAATGCTGCTGGTTGGGGTATGTGCGTACAGTCACCGTGGGGACGACGTCATCAATGCACTTATTGATGAAGCCAGGGACGACTGTGATGTACTCCTCAATGCCATCGGAAGAATCCCGGAACATGTTCCAGTCTGTGCTAGCAAAACAGTCCTGTAGCTAGGCATCTTCTTCATCTGACCACTTTTATATTGATCGAGTCACTAGTGCTTCCTGCTTTAATATTTGCTTTTAAGCAGGAATCAGGAGGATAGAATTATAGTCAGATTTGCCAAATGGAGGGCAAGGTAGAGCTGTGTACGCGTCTCTGTGTGTGGAGTAAAGGTGGTCCAGAGTTTTTTCCCCACTCTGATTGCACATTTAACATGCTGGTGGAAATGAGGTAAAACAGATTTAAGTTTCCCTGCATTAAAGTCCCCGGCCACTAGGAGCGCCGCCTCTGGATGAGAGTTTTGCTGTTTGCTTATGGCTGTATACAGCTCATTGAGTGTGGTCTTAGTGCCAGCATCGGTCTGTGGTGGTATGTAGACAGCTATGAAAAATAAAGACAAAAACTCTCTAGGTAGATAGTGTGGTCTAAAGCTTATCATGAAATACTTTACCTCAGGCGGGCAAAACCTTGAGACTTCCTTAACTTCTTAGGGCTACGGGGCTGTATTTTGAAGTTCGGATGAAAAATGTGCCCAAAGTAAACTGCCTGTTACTCAGGCCTAGATGCTAGGATATGCATATAATTAGTAGCTGTGGATAGAAAACACTCTGAAGTTTCTCAAACTGTTAAAATAATGTCTGTGAGTATAACAGAACTGATATGGCAGGCAAAAACCCGAGCAAAATCCATCTGGGATGTCTGAATCAGTCATGTCACACTGTTTTCAATAGGCAAGCTATTCAAAGCCTCATAGTTTAACCCCCAGATTGCAGTTCCTATGGCTTCCACTAGATGTCAACAGTCTTTATAAAAAGGTTACAACCTTCAATCATGAAAATCAAGGGAGTAAGACCACTTGTTCCTGAGTTCACGTCAAGTGTCCTGTTTTGGATTTTGCGCGTAACAGGGAATGCGCGCTCAGTTCTTTTTCTCTTCTATTCAGCAGGTTATATTCCATCTGAAATATTATAGTTTATATTCATTTTAGGGTATTTGAGTATTGATTACAAATGCTGTTTGACTTTTTTCAACGAACTTTACGGGTACTTTTGGGATATTGTTTGTCTGCATGGATGAAAGCCTTTGGGCAGGTGGATTACAGAGCTATATGGATATAAAGAGGAACGTTATCGAACAAAAGGACCTTTTATTGTGTAACCTGGACGCTTGGGTATGCCATCAGAGGAAGATCAAAGGTAAGCAATGTATTTTATGCTATTTTTGAGATTTGGGCCAGCTCTGCTGGTTATGTTATTATGCTAATTGAGCGGGGCGCTGTCCTCAGACAATCAAATGTTCTGCTTTCGCCGTAAAGCCTGTTTGAAATCTGACAATGCTGTTAGATTAACAAGAGTCTAAAATGTTTAAGGGTGTGCAGCACTTGTACTTTCATGAATGTTTGAAATTAGTATTTTTGTAATTTGAATTTGGCGCTCTGCATTTCACCGGGTGTTGTCAAAATCGATCCCGTTCACGGGATTGGATCCGTAACAGGGTAATACTACTCCTAAACACAACCCACCATCATTGTGTCTTATGTTAATATTACTCCTAAACACAACCCACCATCACTGTGTCTTATGTTAATAATACCCCTAAACACAACCCACCATCACTGTGTCTTATGTTAATAATACCCCTAAACACAACCCACCATCACTGTGTCTCATGTTAATACTACTCCTAAAGCTCTTACGAAGCATCCACTCACTCTCTTACTCTTACTGTCACTCTCACTTTCGTTCATTTTCAAAATGTCTCCACAACAATATATTGCTCTCAGAGCTCTTAAAATAGCATGCACAAGTCTTTATGTGAACCCACATGTACTGTGTACATCCCATATTTTTATAGCATACAATATGGCTCTGTATTTGTCATGGGTGACAATAATTTGGGTTGTGACTGTGTATCCAACAATCAGATTAATATGTAAAAATACATTTACACTCACACACACATGCACACACACACACACACAGTTATACTTGACCCTGTTATACTTTGACAGTGAACATTGAATTGAGATCCGGCTATTACTGGCATACTCTACTGATCACATTTTAAACATGCAATTTAATAAACTGAACCAAACTAAACACATGAAACCACAGTCCAGGGTCCGTATTCACAAAGTCTCAAAGTAGGAGAGCTGATCTAGGATCAGTTTAGCCTTTTAGATCATAATTATATGGACCGTCTGAGACACTTTATGAATACAGGCCCTGATGTAACAACCAAAACACAGTTCAATATAAACCAACAAGTACAACGATACAGGAAGTCATTTGATGTATGGCTAAAAACATCAAAACTAAAACTATATTTCAAGATATTGTCAAGTGTACTTACAGAGTTAAGTGAAGGGGAGAGGTCTTGAACAGTTAGTCAACTTACTGTCAATGCGTGGAAAGAAGAAGTAGTTTACTGTACGTATTAGTAGAAGCAGGCATAGCCTAAGTGTGAGTTCTGTGGTTGACACGTTTTAAAGTAGCCTAGCCTAGTCAGGGCATTAACATGCAGGAACAGCATGTCACATAACGGATGTTACTGTATCTAAATAGAAAATGGGCTAAAGTCAGCATACTGTAGTTGCATTTCTATATTTGAGGAGTGGGCCTACATGTTTTACAAGAAGCAACATGTGACCCATTCCCATCACTCTTCATCAGCTGCATCAAAGTGGTACTGAAGGTTCCAGAACAGATGAAAGGGGAGTATCTTTGGTACCAGTGTTCTAGACTAGAGCTCTCCCTACTGACATCTCAACATTACTGCAGCCTTCAGGATTCATATGTCCCTACTAGTCTGATGAAATTATACAAAATAGAAGGTAGAAAATGTCCAAAATATATATTGAATAAAACAGTCAAGCACGTAAAAAATACTGTGATATTGGGACTTATGTTGAACTGGCGTTTGAATTGAGCAAACAAGTGAGCTCAGCTAGCATGTTAGCTACATGAAGCTGCTGTTATTCAGTGATAAACAAGCATTTTTGTGCATCACACAGCTACTTTGAATGTACTGGATTGTGAACAATATGATGTGCTGGCTCTGAATTACAGCAAGTCCCCATACTTAGCTTGTGAGCTAGCTAGTCAGCTAACATTTAGCTATCAACATTAGCTAGCTAGAAACAACAGACAAATTTGAGCTGTCATTATGCCAAGGCAAGCTGCTCTGAATTTCCAGTGTGTGCTTGTGTGAAAGAGATGTCTTCAGCTCACTGATCTTCAGAACAACGGACCAAAAGTGAACCCTGACATGCGTATATCTAAGTCTGTCTGTCTGTCTAGGATTATTGTGTCCCATTGTGTCCGAGTGATGCGTGTTTTTTTTAAATGACAATGAATAATCTTTCATGTAATTGTTGTTTTATTGTGTGATCTTTTTTTTGTAGCATTTTATATTATATTTCTTACATCAAAACAACTGCATTGTTGCTTAAGGGCTTGTCATTAACCATTTCTACAGTGAGGTCTACACCTGTTGTATTCGGCGCATGTGACTAATACAATTAGATTTGTGTGTCTAGGTGCTGGACATTGCTCCCTCTGACACTGGGATTCTGAACATCTAAAAGTCTAAGCCGTTTGGGGGGTTCTACTAGCTGACATATGGAATTGTTTTAAGGTGGTCATACCATGGATCATTCAGATATTTGATTTTGAATCAAAGACCCCTCTAGGTAAAAAAAAGAATTCTAAAAGGATTTGATAAAATATTGAATTTGTCATTTACTGCTATAGCCCATATAAACACATTGAATAACACATTCATAATTGGCAAAAAAAGACAGTGAAAAAATGTATAATAAGAACTAAGGTTTTGAAGTGACTGTCCTAAATCTAGGAGACATAACAAAGCTCAGGACACTATATATTCAAAAGTATGTGAACATCCCTTCAAATTAGTGGATTAGGCTATGACACACCTGTTGCTGACAGATGTATAAAATCAAGCAATCTCCATCAACAAACATTAGCAGTAGAATGGCCTTACTGAAGAGCTCAGTGCCTTTCAATGTGGCCCCTTCATAGGATGCCACCTTTACAACAAGTACATTTGTCAAATGTCTGCCCTGCTAGAGCTGCCCTGGTCAACTGTAAGTGCTGTTATTATGAAGTGGTAACTTCTAGGAGCAACAACAGCTCAGCCGCGAAGTGGTAGGCCACACAAGCTCACAAGACGGGACCGCCGAGTGCTGAAGTGCCTAGCGTGTAAAAAAAATGGTGTGTCCTTGGCTGCAGCACTCACTACCGAGTTCCGAACTGCTGTTCGAAGCAATATCAGCACAGGAATTGTTTGACGGGAGCTTCATGAAATAGGATTCCATGGCCGAGCAGCCACACACAAGCTTAAGATCACCATGCGCAACGCCAAGCTTCGGCTGGAGTAGTGTAAAGTTTGCCGCCATTGGACTCTGGAGCAGTGGAAACGCGTTCTCTGGAGTAATAAATCACGCTTCACCATCTGGCAGTCAGACGGATGAATCTGGGTTTGGTGGGGCTCTTTTTCATGGTTTGGGCTAGATCCCTTAGTTCCAGTGAAGGGACATCTTAACGCTACAGCATACAATGACATTCTATACGATTCTGTGCTTCCAACTTTGTGGCAAAAGTTTGGGGAAGACACTTTCCTGTTTCAGCATGATAATGCCCCCGTGTACAAAGCAAGGTCCATACAGAAATGGTTTGTTGAGATCAGTGTGGAAGATCTTGAATGGCCTGCACAGAGCCCAGACCACAACCCTATCATAAACCTTTGGGATGAATTGGAACGCCAACTGCAAGCCAGGCCTAATGGCCCAACATCAGTGCCCAACCTCACTAATGTTCTTGTGGCTGAATGGAAACAGCGATCCAACATCTAGTGGAAAGCCTTGCACAACACACTAGCTGTATGTGACCAGGCGGAAAAATCCTTCCCCAGCCAAACCACTACACACACCCCATATCGTTGTCACCATATTAGCTAAAGTAACTTCATAGTCAACATAGTTAATAGAACTAAAGCGTTAGTAAACCCGCTAAAATCATGAGGTAACGTTACAGTTTACAGTCAGTAGTAAGCAGTTACACCGGCGAGCCCCAGTGGCAATAAAATAGTAAAACCAAAAGCTTACCTTGACTTGGAAGAGTTCCAGTGTTGTGTTGGATAGCCAGCTAGCTAATATAGCATCCCTCTGTTCGAGCAGGGTGTTTGAGTAGGCTAAACTAGATAGCTGCATTTGCTGGCTAAGTGAGTGAAAGTGAAAGTGAAAAAAAGAATACAACATCTCTCTCTTGCTTCTCCTTCATTTTGGAAGTACTGTGTTTGTTCACAACTGTTCAACTATTGTCTTTCTCTCTCTTTGAGTCAACTACTCACCACATTGTATGCACTGCAGTGCTATCTAGCTGTATCTTATGCTTTCAGTACTAGATTCATTCTCTGATCCTCTGATTGGGTGGGCAACATGTCAGTTCATGCAGCAAGAGCTCTGATAGGTTGGAGGACATCATCCGGAAGTGTGTAAGTCTATGGAAGGGGGTGAGAACCATGAGCCTCCTAGGTTTTGTTTTGAAATCAATGTACCCAGAGGAGGACGGAAGCTAACTGTCCTCCAGCATGGTGCTAACCTACAGAGTGCTGTTGAGGCTACTGTATACCTTCATTGCAAAATAGTATGTTTTAATAATTTATAACTTTTGGATTTTGAATTTGGCGCCTTGCATTTCACCAGCTAGCGCCCCACCACTCCGTAAGAAGTTAAGCTTTAAGGTGTTGTGTATCTGTGTTAAACTGGGGTCATTTCAGTGAATAGAAATAATCCTTCTGAGACAATTGTGTTAATGTCACCAGTTAGTGAGACGCCCTTCCTCTTCACAGGGTCTGAACTCTCCACCTGGAATGAGACAACTCAGTTAACACTGCTTCTGTGTGTGTGTGTGTGTGTGTGTGTGTGTGTGTGTGTGTGTGTGTGTGTGTGTGTGTGTGTGTGTGTGTGTGTGTGTGTGTGTGTTTGTTTGTTTGGTGGTGAACAGTGCTGGGTGTTGATCTATGACAGTTTATCTCCTGACAGTAATGTAGTAGGCCTGACTAGCCTACAGCCTAGCCACTCATGGTTACGTGGTTCAATGGTGCCATCATGTGTCCAACAGGCAGAAATACAAGAAACAAAAGCGGTGTGGAGAAAGTTCAAATAAAATAAAATATTATTTGTCACATGAGCTGAATACAACAGGTGTAGACCTTACAGTGAAATGCTTACTTACAAGCCCTTAACCAACAATGCAGTTTTAAAAAAAATACCTAAAAAAATAAGTAATAAAAGTAACAAATAATTAAAGAGCAGCAGTAAAATAACAATAGCGAGGCTATATACAGGGGGTACCGTTACGCAGTCAATGTGCGGGGGCACAGGTTAGTCGAGGTAATTGAGGTAATATGTAATGTAGGTATAGTTATTAAAGTGACTTTGAATAGATAATAAACAGAGAGTAGCAGCAGCATAAAAGCGGGAGTGGGGGCAATTCAAATAGTCTGGGTAGTTAGACCTAGCCTCTTGGACCTAGCTCCGGTACCGCTTGCCGTGCGGTAGCAGAGAGAACAGTCTATGACTAGGGTGGCTGGAGTCTTTGACAATTCTTAGGGCCTTTCTCTGACACCGCCTGGTATAGAGGTCCTGGATGGCAGGAAGCTTAGCCCCAGTGATGTACTGGGCCGTACGCTCTACCCTCTGTAGTGACTTACGGTCAGAGGATGCACATGCTCCTTCACTAAATTATATTTGAACTATAATGTAAAAATAACTAACCAAAATATATTCTTAAAGGGTGATGGTGCGTTATGCTGCGGTGAACCATCACAACTATATCTTTGTTGATGAAGCGGGCTTCAACCTGGCCAAAACTCAGCGCCGTGGGTGGAATCTCATCGGCCAACGTGCGACCGTCCAAGTGCCTGGACAACGTGGGGGAAACTTCTCCATGTGCGCAGCTATCTCTGAAGATGGTGTGGTAGGATGTAGGCCATGGCTTGGATCCTACACACCTCATTGTGTTTCTCATTGATATTGAGCAGGCCTGTCAAGGTGAAGTGGTTAACTATTTCATTGTATGGGACAATGTCAGGTTCCACTATGCAGAGGTGGTTCAGGCATGGTTTTGGGCCCATCCCTGATTCGTGACCCTATACCTGCCCCCATACTCTCCTTTAATCAACCCTGTTGAGGAACTTTTCAGCATGGAGGTGGAAGGTGTATGATTACCATCCCCATGAGCGTGACACCCTCCATCTGGCCATGGATGAGGCATGACGACATCAATGCAGACCAATTTCAAGCTTGAATTCGCCATGCCAAAAGGTTTTCCCACGGTGCATGAACAATGAGGATGTTCGCTGTGATGTGGATGAGAATTTATGTATGTTAAAAATGATGTATGTTAAATTGGCCAGCTCATCCTCCTCTAGACCGCTGATTGGCCAGCTCATCCTCCTCTAGATCGCTGATTGGCCAGCTCATCCTCCTCTAGACCGCTGATTGGCCAGCTCATCCTCCTCAGAAGTATGACATTATATTCTTGAGGTGGTTTTTGAAGTATTTTCATCTCCAATTTACGTTTTGGCCACAAATATGAGTATAGGACAAGTCAACAACATTACTTTGGAATGAATTAACATAATCTGAACTTTTAAAGGGAGATTTTCACTGGACAGTTACTTTAAGAACCTGCTTCTGCTATTGTATTGTTTAACCCTTATCTCCAACTGCTTCTTACCTGTTGTGCTTTTTGTCCCTTCCTGCCTCCCATCCAGGATTACGACATCATACAGTCCTTGAATCTGGACAAGGCAGTTAACCCACTGTTCCTAGGCCATCATTGAAAATAATTTGTTCTTAACTGACTTGCCTAGTTAAATAAAGCTAAAATAAAATAAAAAATCTGTTCAACAATGTAATTTAGTGACACGTCCTGTGGGTGTGGCCTAACAGAAGGGATGCCCATATTTACCCCCACTGCCCCCGCCCCTAGCTCTGTCCCAAAAACACTCAGTGGGGCTGTCAGGGGGGTGAAAGGTACCTCTCCATGGGATCTCCACTTTCCCATTAAATATTATTTATTGTCATTTTTGAAACCCACAGACACAATGTGACATAACATGGATGTTTGGAGTGTGGAGGGTAGTTCTGTCATCGAACATTCTGTAATGTTCCATCTTTCTGTGTTCCGGAGTGGAATGCCCCCGCTGACGGAACTAGCCTCCACTCTCCAAACATCCATGTTATGTCATATTGTGTCTGTGTGTTTCAAAAATGACAATGAATAATATTTAATGTAACTGGTTGTGTGTCTAGGTGCTGGACATTACTCCTTCTGAAAGTGTCTGTGTATATTTTGTACAGACATGATGATGATGATGATGGTGAATTAACCAATACTGCACTCCAAACCAATGTAAATGTATTATTTGTAGTTACTGTATTGACTGTCCAAGAGGTTTGATGTTGAAAACTTTTCATTTTCTCTCCACAAGAAATTCTGTTATAACAAGGAAAAAACAATGTAAATTAAGTTTATTCTTAAAAGTTTATTTGTATATAGAGGCCTTCTCACACTTCACACATTAGTTTACAAAAATGTTTTTAATAAAAGTGATAAGAAATATTGCATTAATCAGAACTCTGGACATTGAGGTAAATCCTAACATTTCAGAATATGCTCACTGGGGGGCAGCAGTGGGGAGGTTAACTTGTTAGGGATCACTGCACAACTTGACCGTTTTGGAGAGCCTGGCGTGCCCAAAGTAAAATGCCTCCCATTCAGGCCCAGAAAATAGGATATGCACATATTTGGTACCATTGGATAGGAAACACTCTGAATTTTGTAAAACTGTTAACCATTTGTCTTGTGAGTAAAACAGAACGGATATGGCAGGCAAAACCCAGAGGAATTTCTGTCCTGGAGAAAGTGGTTTTCACAGAGTGCCTCATTTGGAACCCCTCCCTCATGAAAATGCCCATATAAGGGCATATGAATGCAGTACCTATCGCTTCCTTTAGATGTCAACAGTCTCGAGACAGTGTTTTGATTCTGTTCAGATGCTTTAGAGCAGAGAAGAAGAGGAAATAAGGAAGTGCCTCTTTGGAACTCTATAGGAGTGGGCGCGCGCTCTAGCGAAGCGCGCACTGTGTTTTTTACCGTCTTTGGAGCTCAGTTTATATTCCGGTTGATTTATTANGTTCTTGGACAAGTTTATAGGTATAAGTTGAACGAGTTCTAGTCACGTTTCAATGGAGGTGTGGACGCTGTAGTTTCTGATTATAACGCGCGAACCAAATGGAGATTTATGGATATAATAAATGACTTTTTCTAACAAAAGAACCATGGATTGTCTTCGTTGGACACTTAGGATGACCTCAGCAGAAGTTCTTCAACAGGTAATTGATTTGTTTTTGCTGTGAAATGTGTTATGTGTGTGCCACGCTGGCTAATGAATTCATGGCTATGACAAAAGTATGTGAGGTGCTACCCTCAAACAATCAAATGTTGTGCTTTCGCCGTAAAGCCTTATTGAAATCTGACAACGCTGTGATATTGCCAAGAAACAGAGCTTTTGATGAGTATGGAACACTTGTATATTGGTGGATGTTTAAAAATTCAACTTTTGTATTTTGAATTTGGCGCCTTACATTTCACCGGGTAGTGTCGGGAGCGGCCCGCTAGCACCCGCTTTACTCCTAAACACAAACCACCGTCAATGTGTCTCATGTTAATACTACTCCTAAACACAACCCACCGTAACTGTGTCTCATGTTAATACTACTCCAAAACACAACCCACCATCTCTGTGTCTCATGTTAACCTCTTGGGGATCAGTGCACGACTTGACCGTTTTGGAGAGCCTGGCGTGCCCAAAGTAAAATGCCTCCCATTCAGGCCCAGAAAATAGGATATGCACAGGAAAAGTTTAGGAAAAGTTTATAGGTATGTTTGAACGCGTTCTCTTTAAGTTTCAATGGGCGATTCGACGTTGGATTTTCTGAACATAATGCGCCAACCAAACGGAGATATATGGATATAATAAATGACTTTTTCTAACAAAAGAACCATGGATTGTCTTCGTTGGACACTTGGGAAGCCCTCAGCGGCAGAGATTTGGGCCAATCTGAGAAAAAGTGGGCAGGGTCAGAGGATACCAGCAGAAGGCTCAAACAGAAATGGCAGTGTACAAAGATAACGATGAAAATACACAAAACAGAAGATAAAATAACATTTAAAAAATATATACAAAATGTATACAGAATGAAGTATGCACATAAAGATATAGTGTTATTAAGAATTGTCATGTAACTGGCATTTGAATATAGTGAACTAGGTATGTCAGCCAGCTTGTAAGATGAAGCAGCTGTTATTCAGCGAAAACGGAAACTAGCTACCATTAGTTAGCTAGCTAGTAACTGTTAGTTCTGACAATCAAGTGATCTGACTTCCTTAAGAAACGCTATGATTCCAACTGATGGCTCCATCTCATATCCCTTACAAATTATTGTATCATGAAGGAGAAGCAATGCATGTTTGAATTTCATCAAGTAGAGAGGGAAAAGGTAGAAAGGATGCTGTTGTCTCTTTTGGATGACAAGTCACCTGGTATAGATCATCTTGACACCAAATTGCTTAGCTAACCAAATATCTACCCCAATCTCTCATATTTTTAATTAGTGCTTGATGTATGGGGTGTCTGGAAAGAGTCAAAGGTTATTCCACTACCCAAGGATAAACAAATCTGCATTCACGTGTCCTAATAGTCGTCCTATAAGCTTGCTGCCTGTGTTAAGTCAATTATTAGATAAAATGGTATTTGTACAAATCAAGGATTATTTCTCATGTAATGGTCTGATAGCGGGTTTCCAGCATGCATACAAAGAAGGGCATTCTATGAATACGGCCTTAGCACAAATGACAGATGATTGGTTAAATAGTATGGATGGCAGGAAGTTAGTTGGTCCAGTGTTGCTAGATTTCAGTGCTGCTTTTGATGTAATTGATCATGAACTTTTACTAGGTCAACTCAATAGTTATGGTTTTAAGTCTGCATGTCTATCCTGGATGGAAAGCTATCTATCCAGGAGAAGGCAAAAAGTGTTCTTTAACTTCTTTGAGAGCAGCGCACGAGGTGACCGTTTTGGAGAGCCTGGCATGCCCAAGGTAAAATGCCTCCCATTCAGGCCCAGAAAGTAGGATATGCACATATTTAGTACCATTGGCTAGGAAACACTCTGAATTTTCTAAAAGTCTTAACATTTTGTCTGTGAGTATAACAGAACGGATATGGCAGGCATAAACCCGAGGAATTTCTGTTCTGGAAAAAGTGGTTTTGACACATTGCCTCATTTAGAACCCCTCCCGTATGAAAATGCCCATATAAGGGCATATGAATGCAGTACCTATTGCTTCCTCTGGATGTCAACAGTCTCGAGACACTGTTTTGATTCTGTTTAGATGCTTTATATGGCAGAAGAAGAAGAATTAGGAAGTGGTCACACAGAATGTCAATAGAGGAGGCGCGTTCCCGGCTGGCGCGCTCTGTGGTTTTTTCCTTTCTTATCGCCCAGTTTATATTCCGGTTGAAATATTATACTATTTATACATAAAACTGTTCCTAAGGATACATTATCAATTATGTTTGATTGTTCTTGGACAAGTTTATAGGTATAAGTTGAATGAGTTCTCTTCACGTTTTAATGGACGAGTCGACGCTGTATTTTCTCATTATAACGCGCCAACCAAACGGAGATTTATGGATATAATACATAACTTTTTCTAACAAAAGAACCATGGATTGTCTTCGTTGGACACTTGGGAAGCCCTCAGCAGAAGTTCTTCAAAAGGTAATTGTTTTGTTTTCGCTGTGAAATGTGTTATGTGTGAACCGTGATGGCTTATGAATTTATGTTAATGGAAAAATATGTGAGGTGCTATCCTCAAACAATCAAATGTTGTGCTTTCGTCGTAAAGCCTTTTTGAAATCTGACAACGCTGTGATATTGCCAAGAAACAGAGCTTTTGATGAGTATTGAACACTTGCATATTGGTGGATGTTTAATAATTCAACTTTTGGATTTTGAATTTGGCGCCTTGCATTTCACTGGGTAGTGCCCCACCGCTCCCTAAGAAGTTAAATGGCCTTCTGAATAAGAATGTACCAGTGTTTGATCCTGCGTGTTGCTACTGATGTCCACCTGACAGCACTGTAGAGATCACAATGGTGAGTTAGACGTCTCTGCATGATACACAGAGTCAAGAGCCTTCAGTGTAGAGCTTGAGTCTTGCACATAAATATTATCACCATCGTTCAACACAGAGAGAAAAGTACAATGATTCAACTCCTTTCTGGCAGCAAAGGAAAAACAAGCTTTGTGCTTGGAATAATACCAAATTTTGTATTTATTTAAATTTTATTTCACCTTTATTTAACCAGGTAGGCAATTTGAGAACAAGTTCTCATTTACAACTGCGACCTGGCCAAGATAAAGCAAAGCAGTTTGACACATACAACAACACAGAGCTACACATGGAGTAAACAACCATACAGTCAATACAGTAGAAAAAACAAATCTATATACAATGTGTGCAAATGAGGTAAGATAAGGAATGTAAGGCAATAAATAGGCCATGTGGCGAAGTAATTACAATATAGCAATTTAACACTGGAATGGTAGATGTGCAGTAGATGAATATGCAAGTAGAAATACTGGGGTGCAAAGGAGTAAGATAAATAAATGAATACGGTAGGGGATGAGGTAGTTGGTTGGGCTACTAACAGATGGGCTATGTACAGGTGCAGTGATCTGTGAGCTGCTCTGACAGCTGGTGCTTAAAGCTAGTGAGGGAGATAAGTGTCTCCAGTTTCAGTGATTTTTGTAGTTTGTTCCAGTCATTGGCAGCAGAGAACTGGAAGGAAAGGTTGCCAAAAGAGGGATTGGGTTTGGTGAGATATAATACAATGCTATTGGTTCCATTGTACCTTTGGGACAATGCTATTAGTTCCATTGTACTTTTGGGACTATGCTATTGGCTCCATTGTACTTTTGGGACTATATTATTGGTTCCATTCGAAGTGTTTTGGCTGTGGCTGCTGTTTGTCCTCCTTTCCAGGGGGTGGAGCTGGAGAGCACCAGGCTGGTGATCAGGTACCCAGACCGCTGGATGCAGAGAACCCCTCCCTCTCCTCAGAGGACCAACCCTATAGGCCTCGACACCTCCTCAGCCTCCCAGTACGCCTCCACAGGGTAAGGACATCCTTTCATTTATGAACATATTTAAGCATTCATGAGTTAATTATGAGTTATTCTAAAGTGTTACCAATCAACTCATATCAACTTTTGAAATGTACAAAATGACAAACAAATGACAGAAGGAGGGGGCAGGAGTACAGGTGCTTGTGTTTTCATACTGTTTGTCTCTCTCTCTCCCAGGACCAGGAGGATGGCTCCCATCAATGGTGACGAGGGTTTCTTCTGGAGGACCACCAGCTGTCTCCATGGTTATTTTATTTAACCCTTATTTTACCAGATAAGTTGACTGAGAACACATTCTGATTTACAGCGATCACTAATAGTTACAGGGGGAGGAGAGGGGATGATGAGCCAACTGGAAGCTGGGGATGATAAGCTGGCCATGATAGTATGAGGGACAGATTGGGAATTTAGCCAGGAGACCGGGGTTAATAACCCTACTCTTATGATAAGTGCCATGGGGTCTTTAGTGACCACAGAGAGTCAGGACACCTGTTTAACATCCCATCCGAAAGACCGCAACCCACACAGGGCATATGGGATATAGTTTTTAGACCAGAAGAAAGAGTTCCTTTTACTGGTCCTCCATCACCACTTCCAGCAGCATCTGGTCTCCCATCCAGGACCAATACTGCTTAGCTTCAGAGGCAAGCCAGCAGTGGGATACCGGGTGATTTGCTGCTGGCAAACACACGCCTGTTCAGAAAGGAAGAGACAGGAAACCATGGCAACCCTGACCACCCTGACAACCCTGGACACCACACACCGTCCGGATATGAGAGAGGGAGGAAGAGGAAGAGGAAGAACATGATAATGAATATGAAGTGTCCCTACTTTAAAAGTGAACAGGAGGCTTGGATAGAATGGGGGTGTCACCCCTTTTGTAGTCCTCTCACACACAGCAAAGACAGAACACTGGACATACAGTATGAGTGTGTGAAGTGTCAATCAAAGTGAAGAGGTGTGCACCTCTGATTTTCTTCCCCCTCAGCCTGAGCTGTGAAACATATCATCATTTTTTACCTATATTTAACTAGTCAAGTCAGTTAAGAACAAATTCTTATTTACAATGACAGTCTTCACTGGGCCAATTGTGCACCACCAGATGTGATACAGCCTGGTCTATGAACCAGGGACTGTAGGTATGCCTCTTGCACTGAGATGCAGTGCATTAGACCGCTGCGCCACTCTATGAGAATAGAATGAATGCTATCATGGATCTGACCAAAATGTAAATGGAACTTTGACCTGTTCCATGTAGAACTCAAAGAGACAAGGCAACACATTCTAAGATATTATAAACATTCCATGTAGAATAGTTAACCTATTGTTAACATGGTTCTGTATTTAAATAAAAGTGGAAATGGGGGAAGTTTTGTCCATTTTAGGAATGTAGGACCCACTCTAATACAGTCAGCTCCATTTTCTGAAGTGCCTTGCTGGTCCTCATGCATGTTAATGTCTTAAAGAGGAAGAATATGACACTTCTGTCTCAGCTACAGTACTTGTGCCCTGACTACTTTAAATATGTATCAACCACAGAACTGACAATTACTAGCTGTTTGGAGAAGGAGGTGCTTTCTGTACCCTTGCGTGCCATGCGTACAAGGACCTTTGAAATGTTAAATTTGATGTGGATTCAAATAAAGTATTTAAAATGTGTGTGTGACACAGTGGATTTAACTGAGGGTCCTTTAGGACCAGGCTGATAGGGAGTGGGGTTGACATCTATACTGTGTAGGATGTGTGTTTGAACTTTTCTACATCCATAACAACCAGCTCTCTAGACTTTGATACAGTCTCCATGGGCCTTATGGGCCTTCCCTACAGATGGTCTGTGTGTGTGTGTGTGTGTGTGTGTGTGTGTGTGTGTGTGTGTGTGTGTGTGTGTGTGTGTGTGTGTGTGTGTGTGTGTGTGTGTGTGTGTGTGTGTGTGTGTGTGTGTGTG
>QNTS01005976.1:15041-25878 GCA_003317085.1 Hucho hucho
TATGACAGCTTGTTGTACTGTTCTGCTGGATGTATGACAGCTTGTTGTACTGTTCTGCTGGATGTATGACAGCTTGTTGTACTGTTCTGCTGGATGTATGACAGCTTGTTGTACTGTTCTGCTGGATGTATGACAGCTTGTTGTACTGTTCTGCTGGATGTATGACAGCTTGTTGTACTGTTCTGCTGGATGTATGACAGCTTGTTGTACTGTTCTGCTGGATGTATGACAGCTTGTTGTACTGTTCTGCTGGATGTATGACAGCTTGAGGATTTCATTCCTGGTTGTTGTTATATATGCTTATACTGTATTTCTTGATCAGATATCGTCGGTCGATACTATAACATGTAAACAATTAAGCATGCATAATTCTAAACAAGTCTTGAGCATTTTTTAAACATGTGTTATACATACTTCTGAGTGAAGCAGAGTTTGGTGTTTTAGTTCTGGTGCTTATAAGACCAGCAGAAGGTGATTTAGACAGAGATAAATACAAGTGGATTTTGAATAATTACATTGTTCGAGAAACTGGATACATAACAGCATAATCCTATGTTCAGCATAAAAATATGCTGAAATGATATTTTTCTCGGCTCCATTCAAAGCTCTTTAATGCCTCCTACGGGAGGTTACAGGAACTGCATCTCCGAAACAAAGGGACACAGGTGTTGTTTATCTATTAGATAATAAGTAATGTGACAATGATAGCAGATAACTTTGTTTGTTATGATGTTAACCTGTATTATGAGAGATGATAATGGACCTATAGGGCTCTGTACAGGGAATGTGGTGCCATTTGAGACATAGAGGTTTTTCAATAACGTTTCCTTTCATCAACAGCTCTCTGTACAGAAGGTTCACCAACATGTGTGTCATTCCACGAAATTAGTCCCTTTTGCATCCCATTAGGTTTTTTAAGCAGAAATTGTGCACCGATATTGCATTTTAAATGCCTGTCATATTAAATGAACATGGAACATTTCCACATGGAAAATTCAATAAGTCAGTTTGTTTATTTATTTTACATAAAGAATTTCTAAAGTGCCAAAACGTTGGCATTTTGACATGTCCCTCTGTGCACTCTCTGAGCCTTCTAAGAACATTTAAATTCACCTAACCACAACATTTCTCCACGTTTTTACTATAGTTTTAAAGCCATTGTTATTGTGTTGATTTGACATAGTAATTTCTGAAGATTATTATTCATTTAAGGTGATTTAGAGACTCATTTTAATGTCAACCTTGTTATGTGAACTCAACTCTCGTTTTAGCATGGTGAAAATATTCCTTTTAAATGTATTTTTTTTAAAGAAACATTGAACATCTAATTGTTAAATCATAGCGAAAAAAGCAGGTAAGCTGGTTCTGCTCTTTTTGGCCATTTTCTGGTGTTTTGTGTTGGAAAAGTGAGTAGGTCGAGCTTAGAGATAGAGATAGACGGGCTAACACGTCAACCCTGTTACCCAGAGATAGACGGGCTAACACGTCAACCCTGTTACCCAGAGATAGAAGGGCTAACACGTCAACCCTGTTACCCAGAGATAGACGGGCTAACACGTCAACCCTGTTACCCAGAGATAGACGGGCTAACACGTCAACCCTGTTACCCAGAGATAGACGGGCTAACACGTCAACCCTGTTACCCAGAGATAGACGGGCTAACATGTTAGCCCTGTTACCCAGAGATAGACGGGCTAGAAATGTTGTAACAATGGACATCTTTTTGTGAAGCTTGCATTCAATTCCCCTTCCATGTTGAACATAACAAGCTTCCATTCCCCCTGTCACAAGGTGATTCATGGCTGATTTACCATCAACTCTGTTACAGTCAACCCTGTTACGGTCAACCCTGTTACGGTCAACCCTGTTACAGTCAACACTGTTACAGTCAACCCTGTTACGATCAACCCTGTTACGGTCAACCCTGTTACGGTCAACCCTGTTACGGTCAACCCAGTTACGGTCAACCCTGTTACGGTCAACCCAGTTACGGTCAACCCAGTTACGGTCAACCCTGTTACGGTCAACCCTGTTACGGTCAACCCTGTTAACAGGCACTTACTATATATATATTTTATTTTTTTATTTACCTATTGAGATGGAAAGATGTGTTTTTTATTAAGTTGAACATGTGCACTTCATGACAATGTTAAAATGAGGTGAAATCAAAAGTATTTTTTCACCAAGTTACACTACCCAAAAGGTATTCGTTTTCGTGGAATGACCCATACGGGTCATTTTCAGACCATGCTAAAGAGATCTGGAAAAAAATTGCAAAGAAACAAATTCAATGAATCAAATTCAATGAATCAATTTCAGTTGAGCAATGATAAGTGTATCTCCATGTCGTTGATATGAGCTATTCAGCACAGCTAATCCTTCAGTATCCATGGATACACTTTATTGTTCACCTTAGTTGTTGTTGTAGTTAGTACAGGAGATGGCCTTGGCTGACTTCATAACCTCCAGATCTGTGGAGGATCAGGTGGATTGGGTCGATATGGCCTCTCTCAACACAGGTTGATGCATCACAGGGGGACAGCATGCTCTGTCATCTCTGAAATACCTCGCTCAGCCCCCCCCCCTCCCCAAAAAATACAAATCCCATTCACAGAGATACATAGAGGTAGTTTTAGTAGTATTGTTTTTCAGCAGGGCCATGGGTTTCAGACAGGACAATGAAGTGTATTTAAACAATTATTAGGTCTTATGTGATTTTTGGGAGAGCTGAGTTGCTTTCTAAACAGCACTGAATAACGTGTCTAATTCAAATACTGAGAAGATAAACAAAACATGCCTTTGTTTCTTAAATAAATATCGGAGTGACAGTCAATTTACTGGCCAAACCTCATCCTAAATGTCCTTTGTTGAAAAAGAGATCTGCAAATTGATGTCAGAAATCTTTTTATTTCAGATTTATAGTCCTTTATATTCCTGGCACTGGCCAAAACCCAAGGGTGTTCAAAAAAAAATCCTGAGCAAATAATGCCTTACTACCGCTAATGGAACCGGAATGTTAAATTATGTAAATGAGTTCTAGAACCCATTAGGAACATGGCCAGTTTTAATAAATTGGGTATCTGTTCTACTTCTCATCGAGCCAGTTGGCACGGTAAATGCATGGGAGAGGTACATTTCATTTCACGTTAATTGCTCTTCATAATGTTATTCCTGCCTCTGTGACCTAATGAGAGATACTATAATATATTATTACAAACTTTGGGAAGCGGTTTGGGGGTTTTAATTGGCGACAAAATAATAAAGTATGTTGGGGACATGTCTATACTAATCTGACAGGCCAATTAGAGGATGGTTTATGTGGGTTCTCATTGGGGGTCTGCGGTGCTGGCCTAAATGGTCTGTCCCATTGACAATTCCTTTTTTTTTTTTTACAGGTATTTGATTAATATCAATTTATAAGATATTATCTGTAGTGATTTTGTAACGAATGAACCCTTCAAATAAGTTCTGAGTTTGGGGTTTGGAAATAAAATAACATGTATTGGACTGGTGTATTCTACTAAACCAGACAACACATTAAAGTCTCCTCCTGATGACAGCATGTCTGCTAGGCTTCTTAGTAGATAAATATATGGGCCAATGTTGCCCGGTAGCTGCCCAGCATTCTGCCAACCTAAAGTCTAAAAAGGTAGCCACCAAGGCTTTCAGGAAACATTTGATTCGTCATCATCGCCCCGCGGAGCAACTCTACAGACAACTGAACTGTCTGGGCCGGGAGAGAGAAGATCAGTCCTTAACCCACAGCCTAAGCTGCTTAGTGTGCAGAAGAATGTATGAATACGTCCCAAAATGGCACCCTATTCGCCTTTATAGTGCATATGGATCTGGTCAAAAAGTAGTGCACTACGAAGGGACTAGGGTGCCATTTGGAACGTACATTCTGAGTGCTTACTCACACGTATATGTGTGAGCTGCTGAAGTGTCATTTAGTCTGCAGATCCTCTTAGCATAAAGAAAGTGTTGATACATACTAAAGACTATTGCAGTGTGGCTCAGTTTGATAATCTGGTGGCTGCAGAACAAACCTTCTACAGGGATTAAACCATAACACAGCTCTGTAATCTGTAATCCCTCTCGGGTGGACCAGTCCTCTGGATTCCAAAAGTCCTTGTCCTACCTTGCCTCTGGTCTATGGAGTATGGTGGTGGACTTCACACACGTGTGGATTTTGGCACTCGCAGTGCTGTCGCGATGTCTTTCCTTGAGGTTTCACAAGAAGCAGTTGATTGCCTTTCATCTTCTTCTCACTGTTCACGTGATTCAAAATGTTTCTACGTTCATTAGAGAAGAAAGAGTAGTTAACTTTCAAAAAAATGTATCACTTTTAAGCATGAACATCTCTTTGGGTATTACTTTTTTCCCCATAAAATCTCTGTCCTCATGCTCCCTTGACGAGACTGATTGAGGTAACGCCTTGTACATGAGCTGCTAGAGAGATGGAGAGTTTCTCTTGGCTGGAAAGTTGTTGTTTTTGCAGCACTCGTTGTTATCTGTTTGTCACAGCCTCAGATGTATAACGTCTATTACAGAGCCTGATGTTGATGCTGAAATGTTTGAAACTAAAGAAGAAGAACACAAGTAATGCAATTAGTCAACTCTTAAGGCTTTTTTTCCCCCCTGAAATGGCATACCCAAATCTAACTGCCTGTAGCTCAGGCATTGAAGCAAGAATATAGGGAACTCTTATTAATATACTAGTTATTTCCCCAAATCTCTGAACTCATTCTTACTTTTTAGACATTTTACCAGACGCTCTTATCCAGAGCAATTTACAGGAGTGAGTACATACGTTTTCAAACTGGTCCCCTGTGGGAATCGAATCCACAACCCTGGCGTTGCAAGTTCCACGCTCTACCAACTGAGTCACACAGGATTCTGTTGGTAGATACAGTTTTAGAGACTACTAGAAAGAGAGAGAGAGAAATAGAGAGAGCGAGAGAAAGAGAGAGCAAGAGAGAGAGAAAGAGACATAAAGAGTTTATTTTTGTTAGACAGACGCAAAGACAACTTTCCGTCCGTCTGTCTGTCTGTCTGTCTGTCTGTCTGTCTGTCTGTCAAAGCCCCAGATGTATAAAGCCTAGTTCAGAGTCTGCCTGCATGATGTTGAGACTTGGCTCTATAAAGACCTATTGATTTCATGATCCTTGGGCAAAGTAAAACGGCTGCTCTTCGTTGAGGAATTAGAGCTGCTCAAACTGCAGATACTCTCACTCTCTCTCTCCTCTTCAATCACCAGGAGACAGATACCTTGGAGCTGTTAACGTTCATTTGCATGAACTCTCTGGTGGTTTAGAGAAAGTAAAAGAACAGCGGAAAAGTCATTTCAAAAGTCTGTTGTCGAGTAAGTTAGAGAAGACAAAGGTCCGGAATAGAGTTTCACCCCAGACATTAGGTAGAGATGTTTGTCATTTGTACGAAACGTCTACTTCAGTGTTGCAATATGTTCTGCATTGCTTATTTCCCTCTGGTATGGCATATATGGCAGAACATATTAAATTGATCCTAGAAAGGTTTGGAATCCTTTCAGACAGTAGTTTTGAAAAGTAGCGTTCACGAGCCAAAACGAGTCCCCGGAAAATTGTGCACATCATCCATTTCATATGATATGTTACGTCCTGCAAAACGTTTGATATTATTGTTTATACATCTTATTATATTAACTACCCATATTAATTATCATATAATATGAGACATTTCTAACAAACTCTAGCTAAGTGAAAGCCTTAAAGTAGAACTAGCTCTCTGTACAAGTAGTGCATCTCGACACTTTAACTTTGTGACTAGTGAGCTGCTATTAAATGTCAATTAGTCCCTCGTTTAGCCACCGATCGAATTGGACCCGCTGGTAATTGATTGTAATGGAAATGATTTGACTACTGTTTTCAGAAGCTGACAGTGCGAATGCCGCCAAATTAAAATGGCTGCTCCGTTCCTGGTTAATTGTGTTTGGTGATTGGTGGACCTCCAGAGTTCTGACTTCCATACTAATTAACTAATCATTGGCTACTAAATGATGCAACCTGGGATAATTGAATCAGCCAGTGTAGAAACAATGACAGGATGTAGTAGGAATAGAATGTTGAAGCACTGTAGAAACAGAGTAAAAAATAATATATGACATTATTAGTCAGCGAAACCTAAGTCCAGATGTGATGTTTGTCCGTCACAATAAAGAGAAAGGTATTTTTCACTACACAGGAAGCATGAAAGGGTATAAACAACAAGCAGCTAATGATACTATAAACATGTGTTTAGATCAATTTTATGGCACAGAGGGATTTTGTGACACAGATGCTAATTTAATTCCCCTTGTGACATTCCTATACCAAACACTGAAGAAATCTACTTAGGAAATCTACTGATTATGTGATGTGGTCGATTCATGAGGATGCCACAGCACAAAGGCTTTAACCCCATTTACACTGTAGATACTCTTATGTGACATGTAAGAGTCTGTCTGAGAGAAGTCTGGCGGAATCTCCCACAAGCTGGTTTGGGAGGATGGCTTTGGATAGGTTATCTGTGCCTCCAGCTGAACACTGCAGATGAGAGAGAGAGGGAGAGAAAGACACAGAGTTTCTCTTTGTTGGAAAGTTGTCTTTGCGTCTGTCTGTCTGTCTGTCTGTCAAAGCCCCAGATGTATAAAGCCTAGTTCAGAGTCTGCCTGCATGATGTTGAGACTTGGCTCTATAAAGACCTATTGATTTCATGATCCTTGGGCAAAGTAAAACATCTGCTCTTCGTTGAGGAATTAGAGCTGCTCAAACTGCAGATACTCTCACTCTCTCTCTCTCTCTCTCTCTCTCTCTCTCTCTCTCTCTCTCTCTCAGACAATACCCTCATGTCCAAAGAAAGTCATTCCTTTTCAAATATTTGCTGAATGGAATTTATGCAAATATTTTAATTGCCACATAGAATATGAATGAACCCATAGTTTAATAATTAGCATTGTATAATTAGCTAAATTAAAAGCAAATTATTATGTTGTGCCATTCCTTATACATTGGTAGTGTATGTAATACATACAGTACCAGTCAAAAGCTTGGACACACCTACTCATTCAAGGGTTTCTCTTTATTGTAGAATAATAGCGAAGACATCAAAACTATGAAATAACACATATGGAATCATGTAGTAACCACAAAAGTGTATAAGGAGAATGTCCTTGTAATATTTCTCCGTGATGCCGGTAAGGCAGAGTCAGGCGCAGGACAACAAAAATGAGTGTTCATAAACTAAAAAAATATACCATACGAGTGGTGGGGGAAACAGAGGGTTAAATAAGGAACATGTAATCATGGGATTGTAAACCAGGTGTGTGAAAAAAGAATACAAAACCAACAGAAAATGAATAATGGCTAGAAGACCGGTGACGTCGACCACCGAAAGCAGCCCGAACAAGGAGAGGGACCATCTTCGGCTGAAGTTGTGACAGTACCCCCCCTTGTCGCGCGGCTGCAGCAGCGCGCCGACACCGGCCTCGGGGATGACCCAGCATCTCTCCTCCGGACCGTACCAATCCCAATCGACAAGGTACTGGAGGCCCCCCGCCCAACCCCTTAAGTCCATGATGGCTCGAACAGTATACGCCAGAGGAGGCGGAGGAACCTCCCACACCTCAGACTCCTGGGGTGGACCAGCCACCACCGGCCTGAAGAGAGACACATGGAACGAGGGGTTAAAACGGTAATCTGGGGAAAGCTGTAACTTCTAACATACCTCGTTCAATCTCCTCAGGACTTTAAAGGGCCCTACATACCGCGGACCCAGCTTCTGGCAGGGCAGGAAGAGGGGCAGGTTTCGGGTCGAGAGCCAGACCCTGTCACCCGGTGCGAATACCGAGGCCTCACTGCGGTGGCGGTCGGTCCTTGCCTTCTGCCGCCTCACGGCTTGTTGTAGTTGCACATGGGCGGCCTCCCAGGTCTCCTCCGAGCGCCTAAACCATTCATCCACCGCAGGAGCCTTGATCTGGCTCTGATGCCACGGTGCCAGAACCGGCTGGTACCCTAGTACGCACTGGAAGGGGGAGAGGCCAGTGGAGGAGTGGAGGAGGGATTTTTGGGCCATCTCTGCCCAGGGGATGAAAACCACCCACTCCCCCGGCTGGTCCTGGCAATAGGACCGCAGAAACCTACCCACATCCTGGTTGACTCTTTCCACCTGCCCGTTACTCTCGGGGTGAAAACCTGAGGTAAGGCTGACCGAGACCCCCAGACGTTCCATGAACGCCCGCCAAACCCTGGACATGAACTGGGGACCCCGATCAGAAACTATATCCCCAGGCACCCCGTAATGTCGGAAGACATGGGTGAACAGGGCCTCCGCAGTCTGTAGGGCCGTAGGGAGACCGGGCAAAGGAAGGAGGACTTAGAAAGGAGGACTTAGCAGGACTTAGAAAGCCAATCCACAACGACCAGGATCGTGATGTTACCCTGTGACGGCGGAAGATCCGTCAAGAAGTCCACCAACAGGTGTGACCACGGTCGCTGTGGAACGGGTATGGGTTGTAACTTCCCTCTGGGCAGGTGCCTAGGCGCCTTGCACCGGGCGCACACCGAGCAGGAGGAAACATAAACCCTCATGTCCTTTGCTAAGGTGGACCACCAGTACTTCCCACTCAGACAGCGCACTGTCCGACCAATGCCAGGATTACCAGAGGAGGGTGACGTGTGGGCCCAATAGATCAGATGGTCGCGGACAGCAGACGGAACGTACATACGCCCAGCTGGACACCGAGGTGGAGTGGGCTCTGTACGTAACGCCAGCTCGATGTCCACGTCCAGCTCCCACAACACCGGTGCCACCAGGCAAGAGGCTGGAAGTATGGGAGTGGGATCTATGGACCGCTCCTCTGTGTCAAAAATCAGGGACAGTGCATCTGCCTTAGTGTTTTGGGAACCTGGTCGGTAGGATAGGGTGAAAACAAAACGGGTGAAAAACATGGCCCACCTTGCCTGGTGAGGGTTCAGTCTCCTCGTTGCCCGGATGTACTCCAGGTTGCGGTGGTCAGTCCAGATGAGAAAAGGGTGTTTAGCCCCCTCAAGCAAATGTCTCCACACCTTCAGAGCCTTGACTACAGCCAACAGCTCCCGGTCCACCACATCATAGTTACGCTCCGCCGAGCTGAGCTTCTTCGAAAAGAAGGCACAGGGGCGGAGTTTAGGTGGCGTACCCGAGCGCTGAGACAGCACAGCTCCTATCCCAGCCTCGGGCGCGTCCACCTCCACTATAAATGCCAAAGAGGGATCCGGATGAGCCAGCACGGGAGCCGAACTAAACAGAGCCTTCAGGTGACCAAACGCCCTGTCCGCCTCAGCTGACCACTGCAGTCGCACCGGTCCCCCCTTCAACAGTGAGGTAATGGGAGCCGCTACCTGACCAAAGCCCCGGCTAAACCTCCGGTAGTAGTTGGCAAACCCTAAGAACCGTGGTGGGAGTCGGCCAATTACACACGGCTGAAATGCGGTCACTCTCCATCTCCACCCCTGACATGGAAATGCGGTACCCTAGGAAGGAGACAGACTGTTGGAAGAACAGACATTTCTCAGCCTTGACGTACAGGTCATGCTCCAACAGTCGACCAAGCACCTTGCGCACCAGGGACACATGCTCGGCGCGTGTAGCGGAGTAAATCAGAATGTCGTCGATATACACCACTACACCCTGCCCGAGCAAGTCCCGGAAAATCTCGTCTACAAAGGCCTGGAAAACTGATGGAGCAATCATTAACTTCTTAGGGAGCGGCAGCAGAGGTGACGGTTTTGGAGAGTCTGGCGTGCCCAAAGTAAAATGCTTGCCACTCAGGCTAAGAAAATAGGATATGCACACAAGTAGTACTATTGGATAGGAAACACTCTGAAGTTTCTAAAAGTGTTAACATAATTTCTGTGAGTATAACAGAACTGATATAGCAGGCGAAAACCCGAGGAAAATCCATCCGGAAATGCAGTTTTTGGTGACCTTTGCTCTGTTTGACACTCTCCCCATTGACTTCAAGGCAATCCAGCTCCTGGATTGCAGTACCTATGGCTTCCACTAGATGTCAACAGTCTATATACAAAGACTGGGAATGATTGGAGTAAGCAAAACGGATAGGTACAGGAAATGGTAAGGGGACCTGAAATGTCAACAAGTTTTCTCGGGCGCAAGTCTGGGTGCGCGCCCCACTTTATTTTATAACGTTTAGGTGACCATCCGAGGGAAATATTATCGCTAATATTCATAAAAGGATAGCTAAGGATGCATTATAACTGGTATTTGATTTGTTTAGGAAAAGTTTATAGGTATATTTGAACGCGTTCTCTTCACGTTTCAATGGGCGATTCGACGTTGGATTTTCTGAACATAACGCGCCAACCAAACAGAGATTTATGGATATAATAAATGACTTTTTCTAACAAAAGAACCATTGGATGTCTTCGTTGGACACTTGGGAATCCCTCAGCAGAAGTTCTTCAAAAGGTAAGGGATTTGTTTTTTCGCTGTGAAATGGGTTTTGTGTGAACCGCGCTGGTTTATGAATTTATGCTAATGGATAAATATTGTAGGTGCTATCCTCAAACAATCAAATGTTGTGCTTTTGCCGTGAAGCCTTTTTGAAATCTGACAACGCTGTGATATTGCCAAGAAGCAGAGCTTTTGATGACTATGCAACACTTGTATATAGATGAATGTTTAATAATTCAACTTTTGGATTTTGAATTTGGCGCCTTACATTTCACCGGGTAGTGTCGGTGCTCCCCACTGCTCCCTAAATAGTTATACAACCAGCCCTAATGACTGCTCTTAAGGACGTTCTCTTTATACAACCAGCCCT
>QNTS01005977.1:15322-30945 GCA_003317085.1 Hucho hucho
GAACATCTAATGTGATGGACCATATGACTTATACTATAGAACATCTAATGTGATGGACCATATGACTTATACTATAGAACATCTAATGTGATGGACCATATGACTTATACTATAGAACATCTAATGTGATGGACCATATGACTGATACTATAGAACATCTAATGTGATGGACCATATGACTGATACTATAGAACATCTAATGTGATGGACCATATGACTGATACTATAGAACATCTAATGTGATGGACCATATGACTGATACTATAGAACATCTAATGTGATGGACCATATGACTGATACTATAGAACATCTAATGTGATGGACCATATGACTGGACAGATACTATAGAACATCTAATGTGATGGACCTGGTGTCAAGAAGGGCAACAAAGAAGCCACTTCTCCCCAGGAAAAACATCAGTGACAGACTGATATTCTGCAAAAGGTACAGGGATTGGACTGCTGGGGACTGTCATTTTCTCTGATGAATCCCCTTTCCGATTGTTTGGGGCATCCTGAAAAAAACCTGTCCGGATAAGACAAGGTGAGCGCTACCATGAGTCCTGTGTCATGCCAACAGTAAAGCATCCTGAGACCATTCATGTGTGGGGTTGCTTCTCAGCCAAGGGAGTGGGCTCACTCACGATTTTGCCTAAGAACACAGCCATGAATCAAGAACACATCCTCCGAGAGCAACTTCTCCCAACCATCCAGGAACAGTTTTTGTGACGAACAATGCCTTTTCCAGCATGATGGAGCACCTTGCCATAAGGCAAAAGTGATAACTAAGTGGCTCGGTGAACAAAATATCAATATTTTGGGTCCATGGCCAGGAAACTCCCCAGACCTTAATCCCATTGAGAACTTGTGGTCAATCCTCAAGAGGCGGGTGGACAAACAAAATCCCACCCTAGTTCTGACAAACTCCAAGCATTGATTATGCACGAATGGGCTGCCATCAGTCAGGATGTGGCCCAGAAGTTAATTGACAGCATGCCAGGGCGGATTGCAGAGGTCTTGAAAAAGAAGGGTCAACACTGCAAATTTTGACTCTTTGCATCAACTTCATGTAAACTTCAACTTCAATAAAAGCCTTTGACACTTATGAAATGTTTGTAATTATATTTCAGTATTCCATAGTAACATCTGACAAAAATATCTAAAGACACTGAAGCAGCAAACTTTGTGGAAATTAATATTTGTGCCATTCTCAAAACGTTTGGCCACGACTGTACATAGAACTGGTGCTCTCCTGATACAAAGGGGAAACAGGGGAAGCAGGTCTACAAATCCTTTACTTTGAGTAGAAATACGCTGATAAAATATAGGTAAAATAGAGACTTAGTTTTGGCTGTGGCTAGATTTAATTTCTCAGCCTGAATACAACTGAAAAAGTATTGAACTCAAAATATTCTACTGAAGTATTTGCTATTAAGTGTACTTAAGGATCAAACATAAAAGTACATTTGAAGGTTTTGTAAACCTATCAGATGCTTAATCATTTTAATCAACTTAAACCTCCTCATCAGACTCCTCACTCTCTACCGCAATCACCCTCTTTGCACGCTCCATGAAGTCTGGCCTCCTGCTCCTTGACAGAGTCCTGGTGCCACAGCATCACAGCTTTTATCGGATCATACCCCCTGATCTCTGGAGAGGACAGCTGGAACATAAGGAGATCTGACAGTGTATCAGACTTTAGGTTGGACCGCCAATCGGTTTTCACCTGTTTCATGGTATTAAAACCTCTTTCACATTCAGCTGTGGAGGCAGGGAAGGACAGGACCAGGTCAACCAATGCCAGCAAATCAGGGCAGGAATGCTGATGGCTCTTGTTGACACGGAACCAGGACATCTTATGCAGGGATTGGGGCTCTTGGTACATCAGCACCTTCAGGACAATCCACTGGTCAGGGATCCTTTCAACATGGATGCCAGAGGTCTCCAGAACAGGCTTGAAGTGGTCCACCAGGGTTTCCAGTTCAGTGTCACCAAAATTTTGAATAATTGTATACATTACATTACAACAAGCATGTAATTCTCAAATTAGAAAAGTATGATCATGAACCTGAACCTGACAATACAAAACATGAAGTAACCTGCTGCTGCATCTCCTGACTCTGGCCAGTTGGTGGAGCTGACCAGCTTGGGCCTTCCTCTAACACCGCCTGGTCCTGGATGGCAGGAAGCTTGGCCCCAGCCATGTACTGGGCCGTACGCACAACCCTAGGTAGTTACTTGCGCTCTGAGGCCGAGCAGTTCCCATACCAGGCAGTGATGCAGCCAGTCAAGATGCTCATAATGGTGCAGCTGTAGAACTTTGAGGATCTTGGGACCCATGGCAAATCTTTTCAGCCTCCTGAGGGAGAATAGGCGTTGTCGTGCCCTCTTCACGACTGTCTTAGTGTGTTTGGACCATGATAGTTTGTTGGTGATGTGGACACCAAGGAACTTGAAGCTCTCAACCCGCTCCACTACAACCCCGTCGACGAGAATGGGGGCATGCTCGGTCCTCCTTTTAGTGTAGTACACAATCACCTTCTTAGTCTTGATCACGTTGAATGACAGGTTGTTATCCTGACACCACACTGCCAGGTCTCTGATCTTCCTATAGCCTGTCTCATAGTTGTCGGTGATCAGGCCTACCACTGTTGTGTCGTCAGCAAACTTAATGATGGTGTTGGAGTCCTGCTTGGCCATGCAGTCATGGGGGAACAGGGAGTACAGGAGGGGCCTGAGCACACACCCCTAAGGGCCCCCCGTGCTGAGGATCAGCATGGTGGATGTGTTGTTACCTACCCTTACCACCTGGGGGCAGCCCGTTAGGAAGTCCAGGATCGTGTTGCAGAGGGAGGTGTTTAGTCCCAAGGTCCTTCGCTTAGTGATGAGCTTTGAGGGCACTATTGTGTTGAACACTGAGCTGTAGTCAATGAATAGCATTGTCACGTAGGTGTTCCTTTTGTCCAGGTGGGAAAAGGCATTGTGTAGTGCAATACAGATTGCATCATCTGTGGATCTGTTTGGGGGGTATGCAAATTGGAGTAGGTTTCTGGGATAATGGTGTTGATGATGAGCCATGACCAACCTTTAAAAGCACTTCATGACTAAAGACATGAGTGCTACGGGTCGGTAGTCATTTAGGCAGGTTACCTTGGTGTTCTTGGGCACAGGGACTATGGTGGTCTGCTTGAAACATGTTGGTATTACAGATCCGGTCAGGAACAGGTTGAAAATGTCAGTGAAGACACTTGCCAGTTGGTCAGCGCATGCTCTGAGTACACGTCCTGGTAATCCGTCTGGCCCTGCGGCCTTGTGAATGTTGACCTGTTTAAAGGTCTTGCTCACATCGGCTACGGGGAGCGTGATCACACAGTCAAAATTTAACATTGAGCTTCAATCAATGTCTAGCGTCCCCACAATAATATAATAAGAACTAACTGATAGGAACTAACTGATGTTCCCCTCTCTTTCTGAAGCCTTCTAGTGTTCTAGCTGTAGTAACCAGGAGACCTGGGTCTTTCTTTAAATAAAGGGGCCAACGTGTGACATCAGGGTCCCCATTTCAAAATAGTTTGATATACATTTAAATATGATTTTCTTGCAGCTTCACATGTGTAGTTGCAGGAATATGAGTCTAGATAGGCACATGAGACCATAACTCCACCTAGCAACAACAAAACAGTGAAACAGGTTAATCAAGATGGTGCCAACAAAGATGTTCGCCTCACTTCGAGTCCTTAGGAAACTATGCAGTATTTATTGACTTTTTTATGTATGATTTCTTACATTGTTAGCCGAGAAAATCTTAACAGTTATTACATACAGCCGGGAAGAACTATTGGATATAAGAGCGAAGTCAACTTACCAACATTACGACCAGGAATACGACTTTCCCGAAGTGGATCCTTTGTTCGGACAACCACCCAGGACAATGGATCTAATCCCAGAGGCCGACCCAAAACAATGTCGCCGCAGGAGAGGTAGACGGAGCAGCCTCCTGGTCAGACTTCGACGGCGTGCACATCACCCACCGCTTCCGAGTAGATTACTCGCCAATGTCCAGTCTTTAGACAACAATGTGGACGGAATTAGGGCAAGGGTTGCCTTCCAGAGAGACATTGTAGCATTCTCTGTTTCACGGAAACATGGCTCTCTCGGGATATGTTGTCGGAGTCGGTACAGCCACCGGGTTTCTTCATGTGTCGCGCCGACAGAAACAAACATCTCTTTGGTTAGAAGAAGGGCAGGGGGTGTATGCCTTATGATTAACGACTCATGGTGTAATCATAACAACATACAGGAACTCAAGTCCTTCTGTTCACCAGACATAGAATTCCTTACAATCAAATGCCAACCACATTATCTCCCAAGAGAATTCTCTTCGATTATAGTCACAGCCATGTATATCCCCCCCAAGCAGATACCTCTACGGCCCTCAAGGAACTTCACTGGACTCTATGTAAACTGGAAACCATATATCCTGAGGCTGCATTTATTGTAGCTGGGGATTTTAATAAAGCTAATTTGAGAACAAGGCTGCCTAAATTCTATCAGCACATTGACAGCAGCACTCGCGCGGGCAAAACACTGGACCACTGCCACTCTAACTTCCGCGATGCATACAAGGCCCTCCCCCGCCCTCCCTTCGGCAAATCCGACCACGACTCCATTTTGCTCCTACAGTCCCACAGGCAGGAACTCAAACAGGATGTACACGTGACTAGAACCATTCAAAGCTGGTCTGACCAATCGGAATCCACACTTCAAGATTGTTTTGATCACACGGACTGGGAAATGTTCCGGGAAGCCTCAGGGAATAACATCGATTTATATGCTGACTCGGTGAGTGAGTTTATAAGGAAGTGCATTGGAGATGTTGTACCCACTGTGACTATTAAAACCTACCCTAACCATAAACTGTGGATAGATGGCGGCTGAAAAGCGCAAACCACCGCCCCAACAGGTCCACAGACGATGCAATCGCAATCACACTGCCCTATCCCATCTGGACAAGAGGAATACCTATGTAAGAATGCTGTTCATTGACTACAGCTCAGTATTCCACACCATAGTACCCTCCAAACTCATCATTAAGCTTGAGGCCCTGGGTCTCAACCCCGCCCTGTGCAATTGGGTCCTGGACTTTCTGACGGGCCGCCCCCAGGTGGTGAAGGTAGGAAATAACATCTCCACTTCGCTGATCCTCAACACTGGGGCCCCACAAGGGTGTGTGCTCAGTCCCCTCCTGTACTCCCTGTTCACTCATGCCTGGGTGGCCATGCACGCCTCCAACGCAATCATCAAGTTTGCAGATGACACAGCAGTAGTGGGCTTGATTAACAACAACGATGAGAAAGCCTACAGGGAGGAGGTGAGGTGTGGTGTGTGGTGTCAGGAAAACAACCTCTCACTCAACATAACAAAACAATGGAGATGATAGCGGACTTCAGAAAACAGCAGAACCCCCCCATCCACATCGACAGGACAGTAGTGGAGAAGGTGGAAAGTTTTAAGTTCCTCGGCGTGCACATCACAGACAAACTGAAATGGTCCACCCACAAAGACCTCAGGAGGCTGAAGGAATGTGGCTTGTCACCTAAAACCCTCACACAACGTCTACATGTCAAACTGAGACCATAACTTCTCCTAGCAACAACAAAATTCTACATGTCACAATGAGACCATAACCCCACCTAGCAACAACACATCTACATGTCACAATGAGACCAGAACTCCACCTAGCAACAACACAACATCTACATGTCACAATGAGACCATAACTCCACCTACCAACAACACATCTAAATGTCACAATGAGACCAGAACTCCACCTAGCAACAACACAACATCTACATGTCACAATGAGACCAGAACTCCACCTAGCAACAACACAACATCTACATGTCACAATGAGACCAGAACTCCACCTAGCAACAACACAACATCTACATGTCACAATGAGACCATAACTCCACCTAGCAACAACACAACATCTACATGTCACAATGAGACCAGAACTCCACCTAGCAACAACACAACATCTACATGTCACAATGAGACCATAACTCCACCTAGCAACAACACAACATCTACAGGTCATTCTAAATGTCAGATGAAACATGGACACTGCATGTTTCTTTGTCCTGCCTAGTAGCAGGTCTGTTTGTGGTTTAGTCCACTTCTCTATCATGTATAGCCATGCTAAACACTCCAGAAGAATGAAATTGATAAAAAAATGTTTTCATAGTTGATATAATAATTTAATACAATAATATAAAACAATGGGTTCTGTCAACTAAATCATTACAATAATAACCAATAATTACATCATTATAGCCAGTAAACTCTTCAAGCTGTGTGTGTGTGTGTGGGCATGCGTGCGTGCGTGCGTGCGTCACATTCTTGCTTCCTCTGTACTTGTTTCCTCCACTCCTTGAAAGTGCATTGGAGCCCAAGGGGAGGAACATTGCCTCCTCTCCCCCAATGTGCTTTGAGAGGTGAGGAATGGAGGAAACGAGGGAAGAATCTCAATTGCATTTCCTTCATTCCTCACATCCTCTCTCTTTCTTTTCAAAACCCATTGGATAAGAAGGTGAGAGAAATCAAAGAAATTGAGGACAGAGGAAGCAAGTAGTTGACCGCTATTAAATCTTTTTGACAGTGCCAGCCTGACTTCCTGAGCTACCATAATACCCATAGTCCAGTGCTCTAATGTCCATGGGAATGGAGAGGGGCTGAGTGGGGATATCCAGCTCGGGAGCCAGGGTAGCGTCTCATCGGCCCCAGAATCGATGAGGACCTGGAGAGATTTCGACTGATTCCTCTACTGCAGTGGTTCCCAAACTTTTTATAGTCCCGTACCCCTTCAAACATTCACCCTCCAGCTGCGTACCCCCTCTATTCAACCTCCAGCTGCGTACCCCCTCTATTCAACCTCCAGCTGCGTACCCCCTCTATTCAACCTCCAGCTGCGTACCCCCTCTAGCACCAGGGTCAGAGCACTCTCAAATGTTGTTTTTTGCCATCATTGTAAGCCTGCCACACACACACTATACGATACAATTATTAAGCATAAGAATGAGTGTGAGTTTTTGTCACAACCCGGCTCGTGGGAAGTGAAAAAGAGCTCTTATAGGACCCGGGCACAAATAATAGTAAATAATAATTAATTTAGCTCTTTATTTAACCGTCTTACATATAAAATCTTTTTTGTCAATCAAAATGGTGAATAACTCACCACAGGTTAATGAGAAGGGTGTGCTGGAAAGGATGCACATAACTCTGCAATGTTGGGTTGTATTGGAGAGAGTCTCAGTCTTAAATCATTTTCCACACAGTCTGTGTCTGTATTTAGTTTTCATGCTAGTGAGGGCAGAGAATCCACTCTCACATACAGTTGAAGTCGGAAGTTTACATACACTTAGGTTGGAGTCATTAAATCTTGTTTTTCAACCACTCCACAAATGTCTTGTTAACAAACTATAGTTTTGGCAAGTCGGTTAGGACGTCTACTTTGTGCATGACACAAGTCATTTTTCCAACAATTGTTTACAGACAGACTATTTCACTTATAATTCACTGTATCACAATTCCAGTGGGTCAGAAGTTTACATACACTAAGTTGACTGTGCCTTTAAACAGATTGTAAAATTCCAGAAAATGATGTCATGGCTTTAGAAGCTTCTAATAGGCTAATTTACATCATTTGAGTCAATTGGAGGTGTACCTGTGGAGGTATTTCAAGGCCTACCTTCAAACTCAGTGCCTCTTTTCATGACATCATGGGCATATCTAAATAAATCAGCCAAGACCTCAGAAAAACAATTGTAGACCTCCACAAGTCTGGTTCATCCTTGGGAGCAATTTCCAAATACCTGTAGGTACCACGTTCATCTGTACAAACAATAGTACGCAAGTATAAACACCATGGGACCGCGCAGCCATCATACCGCTCAGGAAGGAGACCCGTTCTGTCTCCTAGAGATGAACGTACTTTGGTGCAAAAAGTGCAAATCAATCCCAGAACAACAGCAAAGGACCTTGTGAAGATGCTGGAGGAAACAGGTACAAAAGTTTCTATATCCACAGTAAAACGAGTCCTATATCGACATAACCTGAAAGGCCACTCAGCAAGGAAGAAGCCACTGCTCCAAAACCGCCATAAAAAAGCCAGACTACGGTTTGCAACTGCACATGGGGACAAAGATCATACTTTTTGGAGAAATGTCCTCTGGTCTGATGAAACAAAAATAGAACGGTTTGGCCATAATGACCATCGTTATGTTTGGAGGAAAAAGGGGGAGGCTTGCAAGCCAAAGAACACCATCCCAACCGTGAAGCACGGGGGTGGCAGCATCATGTTGTGGGGGTGCTTTGCTGCAGGAGGGTCTGCACTTCACAAAATAGATGGCATCATGAGAAAGTAAAATTATGTGGATATATTGTAGCAACATCTCAAGACATCAGTCAGGAAGTTAAAGCCTGGTCGCAAATGGGTCTTCCAAATGGACAATGACCCCAAGCATACTTCCAAAGTTGTGGCAAAATGGCTTAAAGACAACAAAGTCAAGGTATTGGAGTGGCCATCACAAAGCCCTGACCTCAATCCCATAGAACATTTGTGGGCAGAACTGAAAAAGTGTGTGCGAGCAAGGAGGCCTACAAACCTGAGTTACACCAGCTCTGTCTGGAGGAATGAGCCAGAATTCACCCAACTTATTGTGGGAAGCTTGTGGAAGGCTACCCAAAACGTTTGACCCAAGTTAAACAATTTAAAGGCAATCCTACCAAATACTTAATTGAGTGTATGTAAACTTCTGACCCACTGGGAATGTGATAAAATAAATAAAAGCTGAAATAAATCATTCTCTCTACTATTAATCTGACATTTCACATTCTTAAAATAAAGTGGTGATCCTAACTGACCTAAGATATTTGGCTAAGGTGTATGTAAAGTTTCGACTTCAACTGTAGGTACATGGTTGAAAAGGGCATCAGTGTCTTAACAGCGCGATATGCCAAGGCAAGAAACTCTAAACGTAACGGACATATACCAGGAGCTGTGCCAGGCCCGCCATGTCTGTTGACTCATCCAGCTGTAACGCAAATAATTCACTGGCTTGTATGCGAAGCAGTAATTGTTTAAAAACATCTCCTGCCATGTCACTGATGCGTCGTGAAACAATGTTGTTTGATGAAGGCATTGTCTGTATAGTTTTTTTGGTCTTTTCCCCCAGCATTGTCCCAGCCATATCCGCGGCAGCAGGAAGAATGAAGTCCTCCACAATAGTATGGGACTTGCCTGTCCTAGCCACTCGGTAGCTCACCATATAAGACTCTTCTAGACCCTTCTTATTAATGGTATCTGCTGCTTTTATACATGTCTAACTACTTCAAAGTCCTCTTTATTCTCGCTCAATAAACTCCTGTGGGTTATTTTTCAAATTGTCATGTTTCGTTTCTAAATGTCTGCGCAAGAGTGAAGGTTTCCCGTGAGAGAGTAACGGTTAATGTGATTGGATGTTAATTATTTGACTAGGCTACCTGTATGTGACATTGTGTTGTTATTTCGCTGAACACTAGATGGTTTCATTTTATTTTTGGCAGTGAAACGAGGCTACTCAGGCGAGGAAAAAAAACTCACCCAAATGTACAGACTCAGTTGGAAAATATAAATGGACTGTTTGAAAATGTGAAGAAACAAATAATAAAAAATGAATCACGTTTTTTTTTGGCGTACCCCCGACGGCATTGCGTGTAACCCCAGTTAGGGAATACCTGCCCTACAGCAACATGGCATGAAAGTTATCCGTATGGCCCACCAGAGTTCTCGCTCCTACCGGTGAGCCTGGTCTTTTAGTGGACAGGTGGAGACGAAATGACCAGTAGTCCTGCAATACAGGCAGTTCTTAGTGTGAAGCCTGTATAGCCGTTCAGTTGGAGACAGCCTAGCTCTGCCTCATTGCATGGGCTCGGGAAGAGGTGAATCGGCAGTCTTCTGAGGCTCTCAGGGGAACTTGGGTAGCCTCGTGTTCTCTCGGCAACGGTGCCGTCGGGGACTTTCGGGATACCACGGAGGCGAGGTGGAATTGAATCTCTTCTCCTTCCTTCATTCCCGTAGTCGCCCATCGATCTGTATGGTCAAGGCGATGAGCGAGATGAGAGCCGTCGGTAGTTCCCGGGCTGCAAGCTCGTCCTTTACTTCCTCCGATTCTTCTTGTAGGAACATGTCGAACAGCGCTTCCGGGCTCCAAGCACTCTCAGCTGCCAACATGAAGAAATTTACCGCGTAGTCTGCCACACTGTGGGAGTCTTGACGTAGCTGTGAGCAACCTCTCTCCCGGACAACGGAGAATCAAACACCTTCTGAACTTCCTCCTCAAACTCCTCCAGACTGAGGCAGACGGCGGATTGGTACTCCCTCACCACCGTGGCCCAGGCAAGTGCCCTCCTGGACATCAGCATTATGATGTATGCTATCCTCGAGCGGTCCGAGGGGAACAAAGGCTGCAGCTTGAAAATGAGGGATTACTGGGAGAGAAAAGCCCGGCAGGTTCCGGAATCTCCAGTGTAGCGCTCAGAAGGAGGTAAGCAGGGTTCTCGGGACACTGGGGTAGGCTGGGAGAGAGAGAGGCTGCTTAATCACCATTGTGGTAGGCTGCCTAACAGACAACCCACAGAATTGCTCCAGCAATATGTTATACGCTTGGTCATTGGGTTTGGCAAAAGTCTGGAACCCTTCCATGAGACCACGAAGCAACTCCTCGTTGCCTTCCAATGATGGTTCCTTGGGAGGAGAGGGCGTTGCGGAGCTGGTCCGAGTCTGCTGGGTCAGTCATGGCCAGTTCGTACTATCAGGTTTCAGGTATGACCCAGATGCAGACAGTGTCGAAGAAACAGAAGTTTATTTCTAGTACAGGGGCAGGCAAACGACAGGTCAAAGGCAGGCAGAGGTCAATAACCGAGAGACGGTGCAAAAGGTCCAGAACGGCAGGCAGTCTCAGGGTCAGGGCAGGCAGGGGTCAATAATCCAGTGAGGTGGGGCAAGGTATAGAACGGCAGGCAGGCAAAGGGTCAAAACCGGGAAGGACTAGAAATAGAAAACAGGAGCAAGAACAGACAGGAGCAGGGGAACAAACGCTGGTAGGTTTCACAAAACAAAACGAACTGGCAACAGACAAACAGAGAACACAGGTATAAATACACAGGGGATAATGGTGGAAGATGGGCAACACCTGGAGTCGGTTGGAGACAAGCACAAAGACAGGTGAAACAGATCAGTGTGTGACAGAGAGGGATTGACTGACTGACCGACTGAGTTACCATAATACCCATGGCCTGTCCAGAAATAACCCTTAGTCCCTACTGCCCAGAGTCTAGACACATGTACAGATCTGCAAGAAATGTATATGTGTAACATGGAGAGAGCTCCACTTTACCTTCTGATAGGCTTGGTGGAATTTTGGCGATATTCCTTACACTTGTAGTGTGTGGATTTAATGTATTGTTTAGAGTTGTGTAGTGGTTTCGCCACCTGGTTGGGCTTTTTTTTTAAACATATTTTTTTACTTTAAATTTTTTTATTTCACCTTTAACCAGGTAGGCCAGTATATATATATATCACCTTTATTTAACCAGGTAGGCCAGTATATATATATATCACCTTTATTTAACCTGGTAGGCCAGTATATATATATCACCTTTATTTAACCAGGTAGGCCAGTTCACCTTTATTTAACCAGGTAGGCCAGTATATATATATCACCTTTATTTAACCAGGTAGGCCAGTTCACCTTTATTTAACCAGGTAGGCCAGTATATATATATATATNGACTGTCATAATGGGACTGTCATAGTGGGACTGTCATAGTGGGACTGTCATAATGGGACTGTCATAGTGGGACTGTCATAATGGGACTGTCATAGTGGGACTGTCATAATGGGACTGTCATAGTGACTGTTCATCTCTAAGAGTCGAATTGGTTTACTACAGAAGGAGCCAGGGTGTGGATTCGTTTCTATGCCTGTGTTGTGTGTGTGCGTGTGTAATTGTACCAGACCTTCTCCATGAGCTGGCGGAGCTGCCGACTGCGTGGGTCTCGGTTACACATGTTCTGGGCCGGGGCCACCACTGTACAGATACACTTCCCATCTGCATCCTGAGCTGAACTGTAGATCTGCCAGCCCTCCTCTGGGCTAGGATAGAGAGCCTGCACAAAGACACAGAGAGAGAGGGGTGAGTTAGGGATAGAAAGATAGAGGGGGAGAGAGGGGGAGAGAGAGGGGGAGAGAGAGGGGGTCGGATGAAAGCGACAAAGAAAGAGCAGATGGAGTCAAGGAGAGAGGGAAGGGTAGGGAGGGAGAATGGAATAGAGAGAGATGCCGTAAAGAAATGTAAGGAGGAGAGAATGTAGAAAGAGAACAAAATAAGGGGGTGAAGAGAGAGCGGGGCTTACAAAGTAGAGAAAGGGAAGGAGGGATCAAAGGGTTGTGTGAGAGGAGAGCATCTAATAAGTTTGGACACAGAGAGGAAACGGAGCTGTATTGGGATCGATAGTGCTGCTCTTTACCAGAGCACCATGGGAGGGGCTGAGAGAATGGATGTCTCTCTTAATAATCCAATCAGGAGAAGTAGTGTACACACACACACACACACAAGCATTGACATACTGTACAGAAACACACACTCAAGCATTGACATACTGTACAGAAACACACACACACGCCTGTAAGAGACACGTACACACACGCAAACATGGCTTTAGTACAACACACATGCATATGGACACAAACCCCCACACAGAATACGAAGTCAATTGTAATGAGAGAGAGAAGAGCAATGCAATTAAGAACACAAGCCCATCGAAAGTGGAGAGAAAGACAAACAGATTAGAACGGCTTGGGGGACAGACAGGAGGAATATGTGTTTGGAGTATATAGTAGCAGCAACCCTGGGAGCCAATTCTCTCTCTCTCTCTCTCTCTCTCTCTCTCTTTTAATGCATGCTGCCAAAGCTCACCACTAATGCACGTGGTAAACATTAAACAAGATACAGTACGTTAACTCTAAATGATGACAGAAACATGATGGCAAACAGCATCAAGCAACATGACTTCTGATAAGTATTGTTACACATTCAGGTGCTTTGGGTGTCCATGTTATTCAAATAGGCAGTAATATTTTTATGTCACAGTGGCCTGTCTATCTGGGTTACTATGAGCAATATTCCTGTCTACTCTTTATTATTCCACCTTTACATCATCAAGTTGTTTCCTGCAGCGGGAGAATGGAGAGAAGGATTCGTTATGAATTAAAATCACTTATTGCAGTTCAAAATAATCTTCAAAGTAGAATGAAGAGCTCCTGCTAAAGACAAATTAGAAAATATGACACATGTGGAATCTACTGTATTCAAGTCTGCACAAGTTCAAGTCTGCACAAGTTCAAATGTTCAGAGAGCAGGACACCTGCTCTCTGAACATCTCATTCCAAAATCATGGGCATTAATATAGAGTTGGTCCCCCGTTTGCTGCTATAACAGCCTCCACACTTCTGGGGATTTTGACCCGCAGTCTTACAAAATCATGTTTCTTTATTCCGACTATTAACACTAGAAAAGCTGGGCATCTAGCAATCCCGTTCTGAGCCAATGCATTCTAATAAATACATAAATTTATGCTATTGCAAAAAATTATCAAAATTATGCTCTTGGAGTTTTTTGTTAGTTATCAATGATTAATATCTCCTCGTTCATCGTTCAAATACCCACGTGGGGTTGGATGCTCCTGAACACCAATGAGTAGAATGGAGAGGCTGGACATTAAGTGTCTCAAATAGAACCAATATCTAGTTTAGCGCTTGGCTACACAGACACTACGCACGTTCACGGGCCCGAGTGGTGTGGGTGAAATTACTCAATAACATGTATGTGTACAACGTGGCCGGTGTGGTTTGCATGTTACTGATCCGTTCCTATTTTCCTCTGCCTAAATGTCAGATCAATTATAGGCCTGGGAATTGCCCGGGAACACACAAAACAATATTAATACGATACCTAGGTGCCGATTCGATATATATTGTGATTCTCACGATTCTGTATGTATTGTAATTTGATACTGTGATTTTATTGTGTTTCGATGTTCCAAACATATTGATCACCATATGTCTTCTGCAGAGGGACAAGACAGAGCCATGAGAACACGAGTTTGGATCAGTCATGGAAATAAAAGTGCAGAAAACAAATTGGCTCCCTATTTAAAAAGGTGATGGAGAAATACTGGAGTGTTGGTGCAGGTACAGCCAATTAGCGATATTGTCAAAATAATACAATATATTGTCTGAATAAATATCCCGATTTGTAACTGTATCCATTTTTTCCCCGTCACTAGTCATTAACACTACAAAGCAATGTTTCCCTCACTAAAAATGTATTTAAAGTAGGCCAATACTAACAAGCACATATCTCGATATGAAACTGTGTCCATTTTTCCCCCATCACTAGTCATTAACACTACAAAGCAATATGCAAAACATTATGTGCAGTAAAATTCCACGCAGCACATGATGCAGCCTACCATACATGCTCCAGCTGTATATACTCAGCCTAATGATCTGGTGCAGCAACACATGTACAACATGCTCCACCATTTCCCTCATATCCTCTTATCGTCACATCTTTACACATACGGTGACTGTGTTCTCCAACCAATTCACTGGTGCTGAGAAGGTTCGTGCAGAGTGAGACTCCTGTTCATTAATGTTTCATAACACTGACTTTTAAATGAAGAGCTTATTAAAATCAGACCCAATTTCATTACCACCCACCTATTACTTCAGGAAGTAATTTCCCTCATCTCCCCGTAATGGCAGAGGAGGGAGCAGGTGGCTGCAGGGGGAGAGGAGGTGAGGAGGAGGAAACTGGGGGTAGAGGTGCAGCTGCACTCATTTGTCTCGCTGCTTCGATAGCGCAGATACTGTCGATATACGTGTACACACACGCATAAGCAGCAGTAGTGGTGTGTAGGAGTCTGATCAAAGTGAGTTGACATTTTGTTACACAACACCCACTTATTTATGTAAATATGATTGTTATTAAATTCCCTCTCCCAGGACGAGAACAGGCAAATTTACAATGGTTCATCTAGCATCTGTACACACAGTACACACTCACACCATGCATGCAGGCTCCCAGCCTCTCATTAGCATTTTAACAGCAATCTTCTTAGCATCAAGGGAACAGCTATAAGCTTCAAATGCCAAGCTTGAATAGTATCTGACTGACTGAGACAGACAGACAGGGAGTTGAATGGAGAACTGTGTATGTAGTACAACATGTATGTTAACTTAGGCTTCATGATAAAATAGCTCTGAATCTACTGAACATTCAGCAAGGTTTATAGAGGCAGCAAAGCAAGTCCTGACTATAATCCTATTCTCCCACAGTCGACACAGTCACAGACAGATCCAGACGGATGTTTGAGGAGAGAGGTGCTGCTGTCCCAGAAATGGCTCCATTAGGAGCTGCGGAAGACATAGAATATGTAAAGCGGCAGATTTGGGGATGTCACAGTCAATGCTGCCATGCGAAAGCCCATTAAGGAGATGACAGCGGTAATAAAAACAAC